>SNQJ01S0012942.1:170002-181472 GCA_010110895.2 Picea sitchensis | reverse complement strand
GAGAGAGAGAGAGAGAGGTGGGATAGTTTGAGTGGTTGAGTGCTATGCACTTCATTTAGGAGGTCTTGTGTCAATCCCTAGGGTTGGATACCTTTATTTCATGCCTCGCTAAATGTCCCTAATGGGTTAGGCACTATAATCAGGACCAACAAGATTACACTAGAACCAATCCACAAAATATGAGGAAGTTCCCAAGGGTTTCCCCGTGAAGTTTTCTTTGGAAAAAAAAAGAATATATACATCAAATAGTATAGGTGATTTATGAGCTAAGTGTCACATGTGTGTGTGTTACACAAGAGTTGGGTTATGTCAATAAAATCATAAAATGCATCACTCTTTAAGGAGAAAATGAAGGAGCAGAGACAATATCTAGATTGATTCAATAACTGGAATTTTGTAAATCGATTCGAAGCACTTAATCCATGAAATTCCTCTTTTACATCTTCCTTAATAAAATATAGGATCAGTAGATAAAACGAAAACATTTGGTATCTCAAGGTCTAATTACCTCTCTTCACTCTATACATGAGCCTCTAATTAGCTATCATTATCTTTAGTAGATGAACTATTGAAAATATATAGCTTATTCTCATCAAACCTAGGAGATTCACATGCTTCATTCTCCTTCAGAGTTTCATATATTGATTCATAACTAGAAAAACAAACAAAAAATGTATAGCCTTCTCATTTTTTGAATTTGCATTACATATCATGTCTTGTTTGACCACAAAACTTGTTTTATCTTTTTGGGGAATCTCTTCATGTCCTTTTAAATTTTCCTCATGTGAAGCACTTCAGTTCCATGTGGAAATTGAAAAATATGCATTTTATAGGGATAGACTCTTATTCATCTCCATCATCATTTTCTTTTCTCACTCATCAACCACAATTTCCACTAGGCATCACCTCTCGAAGAAATTCTTCAACCTTCAGAGTATCTTACCTGTTACAACATTCTTGTCATGCTTGGAAGTTACAATATGGTACCCTCTTTTCTTTGGTTCATCTCCTAGTTCATAATCAATCACCCAAAGCTTCCTTTCATGTTCATTCCAATCAGTTGAGCATGCATGATATTGTCAACACATATCAGAAGGAAAGATGGGATATCAAGAAACCGATCGATCCTTCAACAACTATTATTTCAGTTGGTCAACATCTGCATCTTGTTTTTTCAACATCGGCTGTACCAATATGTTTCCCCTATCTATTGAAACCATTGGATGTCAATGCTTCTTTGGTTGGGAGGGATGATAGGGATCTTAATACTTAGGCCTTATTTGGTATGAACCTTCTTGTTATTGTGTGAGTATTATTACTACTATTATTGTCGAGATCTCTTAGTTTCCTAGGCTTGTGGAGTAGCTGAGTTATTCTCTCCAACTATCTCTATTATTATGTTTACTTTATAGTTTATAGGAGCTTGTCTCCATCGTGGTTGAAGTCATATATCTATTAGTATCTTCAGTTTCTATTTTTTAGGAGCTTGTCTCCATCTTAGTTGAAGTCATTTTTATTGATGTATAACTATATAAGCTTGGTTTTTTATTAATAAAAGACAATCAAAGAATTTTATTTCGCACCTCTAGTGTTGAAATTTGCTAGAGAGGCATTTTCCCACATCGTCATCACAACCAACATCTTCTCGGAAATATTAATCAAGAATGTTCATTGACTACTAAAAAAAACTATATTACTCCAAATAACGAACCGCACAAGATATGCACTAGATGATAATTTAGACACAGCAATATTAGGAGATTCATATATTAAGAATTTTCACTGCTCTACCTTGGGAAACCAACCATTATCGCCAACTATATCGGGGCATGTTCCATGTTGTCCAAGAAGTCGTGTTTGATTCATAATTTCATTATCTTCTTTATTACTAAATTCCTCTTTGAATGTCATTTCAAATGCATCCCAAGTGGAAATGCTACCCTTTGGAAAATCAAAATACCATGCCATGATATCTTCTTCAAATTCATAAACAATTTCACAACCACATCCTTATAGTTAATGTCGATATCATGAAAAAACACAACATTTTTCCAAATGATTCTTCACATAAACATTATTATTTCCTTAGAATTTTGGAATCTTTCCTCTACGTCCATCTAGAAATGGTTGAGGCTTCCAATTTATAGTTATAATATCTAGTGGGGCACATCACCTTGCCAAGCAACTTATTTGGTTCACATTAGAATCCATGGAACCAAACTATCCTAGGTACATGTTATGTCAAAAATTAAATTAATAAAACCTTCCAAGATTGAATGAACATGTTATGCACCTGGATTATGAATGCTCACCATTCCCTTTTGGTATATTCTATGGGTGTTCAACTGGTGAAAAATATTCTAAGAAGGATCTCACGCTGATAATTTTCAATGAATTCCAACTTGAAAATCCTTATTTTGTGGAGTCTCTGAGTGTGATTATTTTCTCTTAATCATTGTTGTCTACTCTTATCACAACGACAAAACAATAAGGTTTTTTTAGCTCATAAAGAAAATGGTTGTGTCCCTTTGTGGAGTCACAATATGAGAAATGAGATCTTCAACAAGCCTATGTTCACCTTAGTGATCTAGAAAAAACCATTTCCATGGAACTAGACTTGTCCCTGGTAATGGAACCATGTTCTTATCTCCCAAACTTGTTCCTTTATGATATCAAGTCCAAAAAACCACTTGAAATTTTTTTGGAGCAACTTAGAAGTTATGCCCATTATCACCTCAAAAAATCTTCTCTAACTTTAGATTTGTAACTTTGTAGTTCACAAGGGATATCCTTGGTCGATCTCCATAATTTTCACTAAAGTTCATAGGTTGTAGTATAACATATCAAAGAACAACAATGAACAAAGTAAATGGTATAAATTTAGAGAATTATTTGGCTCCAAAAGAACACCTATCCTTTGGGATCATGGAATCTTAAATTAACATATAGGGGTGTATTAATGTAGAATGTTGGTATGGCACTCTATTTCAACTAATGAATATTTTCAAGCAAATAAGTCATACTATGTATATTGATGCTACATGAGATAACTCTAAGGCAAGGAATAAATTTCCGTACACAACTAGAATTAAGAAATGACTTAAGAAAACTTAGTAAGCCTAAGGTTTTATTAATCAAAGCTTCAGATTTATAATGGTTTTACAAAAAAAAAAATATCCTTTAAATCCTACAAAGAGCAATAGGAGACCAACAAATGAGTCACTACTTTTCTCCTATCTGACCTGAACATCCAAGGAGTAGATATTATGTCATGTGAACAATAGAGACATATTACTCCACTCACAATCTTGATTCTAGGGTTAACATCATAGATATTATCTACAAGAAAGAGTAGTAGAACTTGGAGGCACTATTGTAGTCATAGTCTTCAATGAAAATATTATGATTGCATAACCCTCAAAATCTTATTTCCTTCCTTAGATAATTCCTCAAATTGTCTAGAAATCCTACCATTGTTGAATTTCAATCCCATTTAGAGTTAGGAAAACTCAGAAGCCTTTGTGAGCGGCGTATAGAACTTTGGAAGTTGGCATGGTTTGAGGTATCTACTATGAAAAATAAAAGACAAGTCCACATAAATATTATATATGTTGTGACCGTCATTGACCATGTTCAGGAAAGTGTTTTTGAGGGACAAATAGATGGTGGTTTGATGACATTCAAGAACTACCAAACCAACAACATATGTGTGATAGTGGAAGATCCCTTAGAAGTTATGAAGGCACATAAATGATTGAAGATTCAAAGCACATGGAATATGGACATCTTTTCTTGAACATCAGCAGACCATTCATTTTTTAGCAGTATATTTTGGGAAAATGTTGAAGGCAACCAATCCTATCAGTTGTGAATAGCTAATAGTACTGTGATAATGAAACATCTAACAATTCTTTGGCATCTTTTTAATAAGTAGAAAAATTAGTAGTTCGGGAGAGTGACAATAAAACAGAGAAGAATCAACAATTACATGAAGAAAAGGTAGTACATTCACAGGGGGAGTTACTTCTGAAAACTACAAGAGAAAGCAATGTCTAAAGGGGAGCAACATGGCAAAAGGAACTATGCAGAAAAAGACGAAGCATATTCTCATCAAGTACCACTTCCTAAGAGAACAAGTAGTTTAACTAAGTATCAAGATGGAATACATTGCCACCAAGGAATAAGTTGCATATATCTTTACCAAACCCCTTCCCACAAAAACATTTGAATATCCCAGACAGAAGCTGGGAGTGATATCCCTTTCATCTCATTAGTAAAGAAGCGCAACTTAGGGGGAGCATACCTTTTCCATTGATGTCAAAGGGGGAGAATTATAGACAGGGGGAGAGTTGCAGACAGGGGGAGGAGAATTATAGATAGGGAGAGTTGCATACAAGGGATATATCTTTCTATTTCTGGAGGATTACGTGTTTTTTAGTACAGGGTTGCCATCAATGACAAAGGGGAAGATTGTTGAATAAATTATTGACATTGATGTCAAAGGTAAGTAAGTATTCAAATATAAATGTGACTTTAATAAATATAAAAGTGGGAAAGTTAAGTGGAAGTGGAGTGGACTTTAATAAACATAAAAGTGGAGTAAACATGAAAGTGGATTTCAAAAAAAAAAAGTAAAAGTGAAAGTGGAGTTTAAGTAAAAGTGGAGTAAATATGAAAATGGATTTAAAAGGTAAAAGTGAAAGTGGACCTGGTATTTGCATATGGATTTAAAACCCATGGTGGTATTTTAACCATGGTATATTAAAAAGTGAATTAAAAATAAAAAAGAGGGAAATTGATTATTATTTAATAAAAGTCGTGACTTTTCAAATGAACATGAATTTTCATGTAAAGCTTATGGTAAAGTATAAATGGAGAAGAGGGTTATGAGAAAAAGTGTGTGTGCAAGTGAAAATGTAATATTCGTATGCATGTCATTTAAGGAGTGACGATTGAATATCATTCAAGAAGCGATGATTAAATATTAACGAAAATCAGATCTGGTGTTCTAGCAAATAAATCTAGCATTCTAGTAAGCAAAATTGGTAAAGGCAGAAGTAGAAGCAAGATATGGTGAAGGCAGATCGAAAGCAGAAGAAGTGAGCGTCAAACAGATATGACAAAAGTAGAAGGAGTGAGTGTCGAGTTGATCTAGCGAAAGCAAAAGTAGTGAGTGTAGAGTAGATCTGGTGAAAGTAGAAGTAACAAGCAGAGAGAAGATTTGGTGAAGATAGAAGCAACAAGCAGACCAATGAAGAAAATGCAAATGAAGAACTTGTAAGTAGGTCGGTGCTTACATAACAAACAATTATGGGGATCGTTGTCTCCTGTAGTTTAGTGCCTACAAACAACAGAGGGGATTGGTGTCTCCTATAGGTCGGTACCTACAAACAACAGAGGGGATTGGTGTCTCCTGTAGGTCGGTGCCTACAAACAGAAGAGGGGATTGGTGCCTCCTGTCGGTCAGTGCTTACAAAAAGAGGTGGGGATTGGTGTCTTCAGTAGGTCGGTGCCTACAAAAATTTGTAACCGTAGATTGGTGCTTACAAATTAATAAAAATAAGTTTTTGTGGTTTTCTCCCGAAAGGGTTTCCACCTTAAATATTGTGTCGTTTGGTTGTTATATTTATGTGATTGTTTCATTATGGTTTATGAATGTTAAAAATAAAAATATAGGCTTATATTTATTCACCCCCCCCCTCTTAGTATAAGTGTGTGCTCAATAAGAATTCGTCACATGGTGAAGCACCAAACCAACACTATCCCATATTTCACGAGGGAATTCATCATGGTGCATTGAATAACCATAGGTGAGACCTACGAAGCCATATGGGAATATGGGGCTAGACATCTATCATCATCTTTCCATAGTCTCGTCCAAATGCTATCCATTGATGATCATGGGTTGGATTTAGTGTCAATTAATAACCATTGACAATTTGATCGAAGGGATTGTGCAATAGTTTAGACCCTCGTTTGTTATTAGAACTCCATCGTTAAGGATGAGGCAAACTTTTCCCAATTATCCACCTCTCCATTCATTTCCCTCTTGATATGGTAAAAGGAAACCTGATCAAAGTGGACTATAACTTGTTTGATTTGGAATACAATGTATTTTAATTTTCTCCCCCCTGGATTCAATTGAGCAATCACTACTTTTATAATCAACAATGAGTCCCAAAAAAATAACAATGACCTAAAACATTTATATTTAGTAATGGAAAGCCCAAACCACAACGAGTAATTCTCAACCAGATTATTTAAAACATTTCCAAGCACCTGGGTATAATGGACAAGCTCATTCCCTCCAGGATTGTGAAGACTCCCCCCCACACCTGTTTCCCTTGAATTTTTTTTTTGAAGCACCATCGAAAAATAAAGTGTTGATATGTTGTTGTAACCTCTAGGTAAGAAATTCAATCGACACTTTTTTTATTTTCTAGTGGGGAGAAGATCTGACAATGTGAGGGAAATGAGACAAACTGATCTGGACAAGTTGAAATTTTTGAAACCAGGATTCCTCATAGTTATCCAATGTCTGAGCTTGTCCTTTAATTATGAGTTGCAGATATTTAGAGAGAAGATATTTGTCCTTAGAGGTAGTTTGCATTGGAAAAATCCATTCATCATTAAATATTTTCCTATTCTTGGCGAGCCAGATCTTCCAATAGAGGAATTTGAGAAGAGCTAGCCATACTCTTTTGAATAATTTCTTATTTTGGAGAGACCCACAATATTTTTTCCCCCAATTTAACAACAAATCCTCCCGGGAACGTGGCCACCGAATCCGATGATTTAATCCAGCTAATGGAGATTCCCAACTTTAATAAATTAATAAGATTTGCCCCATCCCCTACTATCATTTTCAGATAGACTATAGGGGTTGCAACTAGAAAGAAGTTGGGTAAGAGTATTGACCAAAGGAGTTAAAGGATCTAAGGGGGGACCAAAACTCTAGCATATCTAGTTCCTAGAAATTTCATCCCATTATGATACATCATATAGAGTTTGAATGTTCCTGCTATCCATCCATGCTTTAAGAGGGGCCAAATCCTCTATGATGGATAGATTCTCCATCTCATAGATATTATCCTTCAAAATTCTCACATTTTTTCCATTTCTTGGGATCCAATTAAGCTTTTATTTGATAATTGGAATTGCATCTTTCAAAGCTTCAAGATAGGATATCCTTTTTAAGATTTCAATGGATTATGAACACATCTTAGTCTCATGCCTCTAAATTATTTTTTCCATAAAATATTATTCCACCATTCTATCTTGCTAGTGACCCTCTTCCATAGTATTTTCACTCCCATAACCACATTCATTGTTACCAGATCTTTGATTCCAATCCCACCTCTGTCCTTTGGACTTCTAACTGTTTTCCAAGTAACAAGATGATTATTTTTGAGTTAGATCCACCCCCCTGCAATAAGAATTTCCCGATGTTCATAGAAATTTGATTCTTAATGTTAGAAGGAGCCAACAATGCTAAACATTAATATAAATGCAAATCTAAGAGGATGGACTCAAAGAGGACAACTCGCCTGGTAGGGTTAAGCCATTGAGACCCCCATTGTCCAAATTTAATTATATTTTTTTCCAAAATGTTAACCCAATATTATGAGGTGGAGCTTTTTAGCGATATGGGGATCCCAAGGTATTGAAATGTAGACCAATTCTTGACCAACGAAAATTAGAAAAATCTGGAAATTGTATGCATTACCTGTGAACTAGCATTCCATCCAAAAAACTAAGATTTCCATTGGTTGATTGCTCCTCTAGATGCATCCAAGAATGAATCCATAATTCATTTAAATATTGAAGCAATGACAAGAGAAGCACCACTAAGAAAGAGCATGTCATTTGTGAACTGGGATTGGTTAATACTTTTAACATCCCTAACGATCTTAATTCCTGAAGGGTTACCAACAACCCTTTTTTATTCAACCTTGTGTCTGAGTGACTCTACCATAATAATAAACAAGAGAGGGGAAATAAGAGGGCCAACCATTAACTAATGGAGCTATCCAAGGAAATCCGACACATGAGGTGATCCAATGGACAAAAGTAGAGATGAAACCAAATTTATCTAGGACCTTGAAGAGGAATGAGTGCCTTACACGATCAAAGGAATTATCCATATCTAGTTTTATTATCATTCTTTCATCCCTTGCTTCAAATCTTGAATGGATCGCTTCCTGCACCAAAATGACATGGTCGATGATCTTACTGTTATGCATAAACCCTCCTTGGTTAGCTAAACTAAGCTTAGGCATTAATCTTTTCATTCGAACAATAATAATTTTAGTCATAATATCATATGAGATATTATAAAGAGATATGGGCTAAAATCTAGCGAAGGAAGAAGCGTTCAATTCTTTTGGAATTAAAGATAAAAATGATGAATTCATGCTTCCACCTAGTTTACATGATTTTTTAGCATACTATAGCATTATTTTAAAATCAATTTTTTATTATATCCCAAAAGAACCTACAAAAGGATATGGAGAAGACATCTGAACCGGGTGCTTTATTTGGCTCCAAGCTCCAAATAACATTTTTAATTTCAACTTATTCTATAGGTCTTGTCAGCTCGCTATTTTATTCATTGGTGGTCACTGCTGAAATGCACTCAAGTGGGTCTACCTCATTATTGGGATCGGCTTCAAATTGATGTGTAAATAGAGAGCATAAATGTTTTCCAACCGCCTCTTTGAGTGCTTCAAAGCTATAAATTTTGGCGCCACCTTTCAAAAATACCTCTTTCACATTATTCCTAAAGAGTTGAGCCTTAGCCTGCTTATGGAAGGAGTTGGTGTTTCGATCCCTTGCTTTAAGCCATAGGCTACATGACTTTAGATGCCATTGTTCCTATTATTGCGTCAAAACCTATGGAAATTGCTTTTGTAGGGAGGCTTCTTCCTCTTGCAACTATTGTGACACCTCTTATGATTCCATTTTTACTTGCATGCCCATCAACTTGGATTGAATCCTTTCTTTTTCAATAGATGGAGAAATATAGAAAGTTTTATCCCAATCCTTAAGAGCATATTTAACCATCTTTATTTTTTGCTCCCAAATATACATTGGAGTACATGTGATCCAAGTATTCAAGGATGATTGAACTCGACCAATAGCTTCTTCAAAATTCAACCAGAGAGGGTTGAATATAAAGTGCAAAGGAGTCTAGTCTAGAGAGTTTTGAAAATGTAATGAAATAGGCTTATGGTCGAAGATGACTAAGGGAATAATTATATATTTAAAGGTGAAATCCTACAAGAGAAGATTGATATGAACCAAGAATCTATCAAGTTTGGCAACAATAGGTCATGGGCCAGATCTTTTATTGGTCCAAGTGTACTTTCCTTTAACTAGTTTGATATCCAATCAATCCCATTCATTAATCATATCCTCCAACTTCTCTCTAAAAGGATCTCTAACAATACTGCCCCCCTTTTTTTCCGATTTGTGTAAGACAATGTTGAAATCACTAGCTATTATACTATTGGATATGTAGTAAAAGATATTAATATTCATAAGAGATATCTAGCTTAATTCTTTCTCCATATAGCTAACTGGCATGTAAAGATCGAAGATATTTATGAAATTGCCTGAATGAATGATTTTAAACCTCTTTAAGATCCAATTTTGGGTCTAGAAAGAGAATTACAAACTTACCACCTATGTGTTCCAGAGGGTGCATAATCTCCTTGATGCTTCTCTCGAGTCTTCAACTATTCCTTCACATTATCTCCATTTCAATTTACCTATTTTGATTGCTTCCAATGACTCCATTTTAGTCTCCTGAAGAATGAGAATTGTAGGCTTTTCTGATTTGATTAGATCTTTGACTGCAAAAACCTTTGGAGCATTGCCTAAACCCTTGCAATTCCAAGAGACTAAAATTATTATTTAGTATGAAGTTTGGAACTACCTCCTTTAGGAGGCACGATATTCTGTGGCGCTTTCAGGGGTTTAAATCTATCTCCAATCAATTTTTCAATGGTATGTTGAGAACCCATCATAATTTCCTTATTTTCTTTCTCCTCCCTCAAAGCTCGGGTTGATTTCCTACTAGATCTATGTGGGATTGTTTTTTTTATCCCCCATAAACTGATTCCTCCCCAATAGAAGCAATAATATATGTTTCCTTTACCTTCTATTTTGTAAATATTGCTTCAACATCTTTAACATTTTATACTTCTTCAATGCCATGGATATTTGGTCCTTCACATTGATCCTAGCAGTCTCTTCTCCACTAGTCTCTAATGGCTCATGATGTTGGGCCACCAACATTTCCTAAGGAGATATCTTTGGATCTTCATCTCTAGGCGAGATATTTTGGAAATTTGGACTAAAGGCGACACCCTCGGAGAAATAAATATTCTTTGGATATTGCAAATCTATGACTTGTAAATCAATTGATGGGTTAAGTTCATCTTGAGAAAGGAAAATAAATTATTAGCACCTCTAGATTGATGGGTTAGTTATCTAGATTTATTAGCACCTCTTCTGGTATTCCTTTATCTAGGTCAACATCAATCATATCCTAGCATAGGAAAATAAATTTTCTTTTGGTTTTGCTTAGTCCAAATATCACCCCAGAGTATTGCTAGTACATTGAAAAGCATCATTACTCAAAAAAATATTGAGGAAGGCGAGGGAGCCTCACCCATACTGGAACGACTGATGGAATATCATTCTTTGGATTAAAACTGGGTGTCCACCTATTCAAGTACATTCCCCTGACACCCAAAAAATATGACCCACTATGAAAAACCAAGTCTCGGTCTTCCTTAAACTTGAAGAGAAAGGCAAAGACTCCTCTTCCACAACAGAAATGGTTCAACTGACCTTTGATGTGGGGTTTCCATGTTGTCTGAATCCAAGTCACAATAGTCCTAGGAGAAGACCAAATCCTAGTGAACTGACCGACAAGGTTGCAATCTGCAAAGGCCGGGGCTTTACATTTGGATGAGATCAAAGGAAGCTTGGCTTCTAACATCTTCCCCAGTCTCTTTACAAACCTAGATGGTTGCACTTTAGAAGTCTTGGAATGAGTTGAAACCATCACATAGAAAGATAATGCATCAACATTGGGAGGAGCCAACAACTCCCCCCTCATATGCGTGTCCATTGTGCTTAATATAATCAAATCACACTAGGGTTTTAGAGCATTGACCATTAAAAATCAGAATCCATATTTTCACAAGCTTCCTAGACTAAGTGTTTCCAACAATCTAGACCACCATTTATTTTGTAGTTATTACATATCATTTTCGAATATATTTATGTGATGTAGATGCCTCACTGTAAAAAAAATTACTTATTAAATATTAATGAAAAAATCTCTTGTGACATACACAATTTGAGGATTCATTGTGAAGTCACTTCAGACAAAATTTGGTCTTAGAGGACGTCAAACATCATCATCATCAACAACAACAACGATTAGTTTTTTTGTGAC
>SNQJ01S0012942.1:154679-169907 GCA_010110895.2 Picea sitchensis | reverse complement strand
CGATGTATTTTTTCTTAATTTGATTTAGTTAATGTAAATATTTAATTAATTATTTATTTATGTGTGTTACTTTAATTTGTTGTTATGTGCTTGAATGACAATTTACTTAATATTGATATTTATACTACGAGCTCATTGTGAATGTGAAATTTAACAATAAATTAATGTTCATATAATTTGTGACGATAATGTTAATGTTGTTTTTTATACAATTTTATTATAAAATATTTTATTTCACACACATGCATGCGCGCAAACACACACACACACATCATTTTAATAATATGTGTTTATTATTTTTAAAGAAATTTGTGTGGAGAACTTAAGGGATGCTTCTCCATGTTTGTGTATTGCATCCCTAATAAACTTGTTCGAATAGATTAGTGCACCTTACTTAGAGGGATGCAAACCAAGTAAGTGTTGGCAAAGAACTAGTCAAATGCCTAACAACATTGGCACAGTCAGTTAAAATAACCCCTTGAACTAATATGTATCTATTATTATTTACATTGATACCAATAATAAATTAATAGTAAATTAAAAATATTGATTTGTATAAAGTTACAAAATTGGGGCTTTTTTTTATCTTTGGATGGGTGATGGTTTGCAAACAAGTTAACTTCAAGGTTTTCTGTAGGATTCGGTAACCTTGTTTAGCCATTGTTTAGCAAGATGATGGAACCTATTTTGGATGAAGTGGACTATGGTGGGGATGACCCCACCATGCCACCGGTGATTTTTTTATCCCAGGAGGAGTTGTTGGACATCTGACAAGCTACCAGAGCATACAAGGAGGATGAGATGGGAGAAGGACAAGTTATGTGGTTAGTTACTCCAACTCTAGATGGAAAGTACAGAGTGAAGTCACCTACGTTGGTAGGGGAGGATTTTAATATGGTAGCTAAATCACTGGTAGACCATAGAAGGGGCGAGGCAATTTGTTATAGGCCGAAAAAGATTTGAAAGGACGAAGATGGTAAGGATGAGGAGTTTCCACCTGATGTAATGTACCCAAAATTTACCAAATAAAAAAAAAATCCTTAGGGACATTAAAACTCTTTTCTCTTTGAACAACTTATGTTGAAATACCAACAGATATTGTAAGTAGGTAGTTGTCGTCACTAATAACTTCTGCAAGGTTTAAACTTCCATTTATTGATACAACTAACTACCATTATAAAAGATTTTATCTCTGAGTTATTTCATACTGCACAGTAATCATATATCTAAAGGTAGCTTTGCTATATCCTAGCCTTTCAGATTACTTGACATCTCTAAAATAAGTATGAAGGGTTAATAATACCCCACAAATGTTATAGCATCTCCATATATAAACATTGACATTTATATATATATTTAAGTCCCACTAGTAATATAATCCTTTCCATATATATATTAACGTTTATAATATTAAGGACCCTTAGCATTTTTCCCATTCGTAGGCATGAGCATTTAACATTGGCATTTACTAAAGCCTTAATAATATTTCAACCCTCTCCTTGCATAGCATTAACATTACTTATAACATAAAGGGTATATACGAAAATGGGTTCCAGCAACGCATATGCCTTTATCGAAAACATTACAAGCCTTAACATAATGGTGACTTTACATTTGTTTTAACTGTCCAAACAATAGGCCTTCTGAGAGCCGATCGTGGTTAAACTTACGATCACTATTACACAGTTTTCAATTGGTTTTCGGTTGAACATCGTTGAGGGGCCCAACGATAACAGTCACCCTTCTGAATTCATTTAACGTTAACGAATAGATAGTCACACCTTAACTGAATGAGAGACTAGGCTCGAAAATCTTGTATATCGTTCCCTAACTGATTTATCCTCCATCGAAATAACTTGGTTTGAATTCGAATGAGGATTTGTCAAACCTGAATTAAAACCTTTGTCCAGTCCATTAATGGTGACCTGCAAGGGTACCTCCCGAGGGTTGTCGTCCGGCCACCGTGTCCAATGAAAAACGTGCCACCTCCCTTATGTCACGTGGTAAGGTACATGATTCATAACCATCACTATTACTCAGTTCCGAGACGGGTCTCTAGGTCATTGTTTCATTTTCCTTCGACTTTGTCTTTCTGCGAAAACACTCTAGTGCTACCCGTGAAAATTAGCTTGGTGAACATGACCTGAATCGTGAAGTTGGGTTTGTCATGGGAAAGAAGAAAAGGATAGGGAGACTATCAATTGAATGCTACCTTGAACCAGGTAAATAACTCTATGTCATGTTACTCTGATCTCTCTGCGATTTTGGTTTACGTAGTGTGCACCAGTCACCGTATCTTCTTCTTGCTATTTTTTATTTCCTCGGTACTGCATTAGAGTTATTTAAGGATTGTTAAGTGTATTTTAAACTTCGGGTTTGTCGTCGCCCCCTGTTATTCCTTTATTGGTCCTCCATTTCCTTACACAGAGCGATATAGATTTGCGTCTCAACAAAATTTGTAGGAATTCTGGTTCGTGTTATTAACCTAGCAGAGAAAAGGAAATCTTACTGTATTTCTCAAAGGGTCTCGTACTGTGTGTTTAAATCTTCATTCTACTTCGATAACGATTCTAACCCTAGCTTGGATTATTCCGCAACTTTAAAGATTTGATACCCTCCTGTAAATTCGTTAACTGTCTGGAAAATTTGTGGGTTCTCTTAGTTTGTATTTCAAAGTCTCATACTGTGTGTTTTAATTTTCGTTTTGTTCAGTAGAGGTTCTAACCCTAGCTTGATTCTTCCGTGACTTTAAAGATTTGATACCCTCCTGTAAAATCATTAACTGTCTGAAAAATGTCGTGGGTTCTCTTAATCTGTATTTCAATGGTAATTCTGGATTCCTATTGTGTGATAGAAAAATATAATAAAAATACCCCATATTATGTCTCGTTCTTTTTTATTAAAGAAGTGATTTCATCCAATTCGGAGGTGAGTATTTCTCCTGCAGTAGGGCGTTACGATTTTCGTTCCTTTGAATGTTTACGGTAGTGATTTTAGTGGGAAGCTACAGTTCTGTAATTCTTCCAAATTCTAAACTATTGGTTCCTCATTCTGAGATATGCAATTCTGAGCTAGTTATAATTCACATCAATTCAAGCCGACATTACTATTATTGTTTTATTAAGAGGGGAGTTCTCTTCAGGTTCGTAAAGATTCACTATGAAGATCGTATTATACGATATATAATCGCACGTCCAATCCTGTGGAGTGTTGTGATATTTCTTCGTTACTATGTCAATCTTTTATAATAGACTCGTTACTCTAAGTCTAAACATATTATTCATATTTTGGATAGGTATCGTAACAGTCATACGATGCCACTTGCATGTAATAATTCAGAGTCTAAATGATTCAAGTAATTACTTCTAATTTCTATGTTCCTGTATTCTGTGTTGAAAACAAGACTGTTACATTTCCTTCACAGTAAATAATATATCAAAGATAATATCAAAAGGGAGATAAACGCCTCTTTGTGACAAGTATTGTTTTGTGTGAATTAGTTAGATTATTGAAGTATTAAATGTATAGCATTATTTTCTTACTTAATTACATTCCAGAATTATTTGGATAAGTCTTTCGGTTACCAAATTAATGATGGGACCCCCGTTTACTTGCGAGGGTACCCATTAGTACTTTCTAAGTCCACTCCTCCCCCTCGGGCCTATGCATAGTTTAGTCAGCGACGCCGACGGAAGTACTCGCGCCAAAAAACTCAAGCTAAGTATTGTTCATGTAGTTGAATATTCAATAATTTATTCTGGTTAATTAACCCTTCAATTTGGTTTTACTAATTCTCGACTTTCCTTTGTGCAGGACTTAGATCACTCTGGACAAAAGATTCACGATTTCGCCTCAATCGAAAGGTATTCGAGTTCTGACTCCCGGTGTTAAGAAACTAAGTTCCCGGGTTATATTCATAGCGGTATAGAGTGTCGTATTAGGGTATTATTATTATGATAGTTTTTGTTCCAGGGTTCCATAGATAACCTGGTTAATTTGTATTTTAAATCCTTCATGAAATGAACAGATTTGAAGAGTTTTGAACAAGGGAAAAACCCTTAAAATATGTTCTTCGATTTAAATAGTGTTATGGCATGCATTAAATATACTGGAAATTACTTCTGGGTTTACTGTAATAAAAAGGTACTATAAATTTTCTATGTCCTTTATATAGAAATAGAAAAACGCTCAAATCTCATGTAACTCAAGAAGTCGACACAATGCCTTATGTGCATGAATATATTGGATTTTTTTATTCAGTTCTGTGTCAATAAACATACCGCCATATCTATAAGTATATATATATTTATCTCTTGTCTGTGTTTTTCATTCCAGAATTTTGTTTGGCATTGTACAATTTAAATATTCCTTAAAAGAAATATATATATGTATATATATATATGAGACAGATTCTAATTATCACAGTGATACTACTGTTATGTTTAGGTTAATTACAAACCTATAAAAGCATACATAAACCTTTCCTATAGTTCTACAATTACGGTCATTCGACCTGGAACAATTCTGTAATAATTCTTTATACATATTTATCCTTAAGCCTACATTCATACTTATACCAAAATATTCCTAATATCAACCACAGATCGAACTAATATTTACTTTCCTATTGCGGTCCAGAGAGTACCTCACAAGAATAGGAAAAATTTCACACATTTATCAACAACTAACGCTCACAACAGCTTTCCTAACTCTACTCAATAAATAAATTCAAACTGCAAAGGCTTATTCTTTAATTCACTTCATTCTACCTGCCATTAACGAATAAAACAATTCAACAAGGAATAGGTAGATGTACATATCTGAACAAAGTGTTGGACAACAAATGGAATAGCCAAGTTCCACCCAACCATAGAACAGAACAACCAATCTACTTGCTTCGTTCACCCCCTAGCCTGACCATGAATCCATGAGGGCGAACTCCATAGTTCCTATTTCGCTATAGTCCACTTTCAGATCAGAAATTCCCCTTGCCTCACACTCAGAACAATGCTCATAACAGCAATTGATATCCTCTCTCCAACATACTAGACAACGGCTTACCTCCTCCCATATGCTCTATATGCCCAAGCATCGTGTGCCTAGGTCTTTTTCCCTTTTGGGAATTTTTGCAACTTTACAAATCCCTGATTTTCAGGGGTTGCCAAAGGCCAAATTCCTCATTTTCCACTTGTAAAATTCAGCCCTGAGGTAGTTCAAGCCTGTTCCCCACTCATGGAGTCATGACCAGCTGATTTCAACCTGGTTGTTCCATTTGTCCCTCAGCAATTAATATAAAAAATATTTGTCTCTTACAAGTTTCATAGTCAAAGAGTTGGTTTGGAAAATCAAATCGTTTCCCCACAGTCACAATAATTAATTACAATTAACCAAATTCCAAATTCGGAATTTCCATAAATAGCAATAATTTTCCAAATTCGAATTTGCCAAAAACGAAAATAAATTCTTAAGTGCATACAGACTTTCATAATAATTTATTTTCGGGGATATTACATCCTTTCCCCCTTCAGTGCAACACTTTCCTCAGTAATATTTGTCTCTTACAAGTTTCATAGTCAGCAGTTGGTTTTAAAACAATCGCTTTCCTACAATACAATAATTAATTACACTAACCAAATTCCAAATTGAATTTCCATAAATAGCAATAATTTTCCAAATTGGACTTTAAAACGAAAATAAATTCCAAGTGTATGCACTTTAATAATAATTTATTTTTGTGATATTACATCCTTTCCCCCTTCAAAGCAAAACTTTCCTCAAGACTGCTCCTTCTCACAGGCTGGATAAGATTTATAAAATCTTCCTCCACCCCAAGTGGCCTCCCCAAACTAGAAAGTGCTCCCATTGCACTTTTACCTAGGCTATGGATCTATTCTAAAGTATTGTTTATTTCCTATCCATCCATTTAGGTTCCATTTTGAACTTGTCGTTCCACCTGCACCAATTTTCAATCAATCATATGAGTAGAGTTGTGAACATATTTTTTAATAAGGAACATGAAATACATTATGAATTTTCAGATTTGGGAGAAGTGCAAGTTGATATGCCATCGGTCCAATTCGAGTTAAGATCTCAAAATACAAACCCTGGGTAACCAACTTTGAAAATTCTCTTCAGTTTTAATGAACTTCTTCTCGCTTTGACTTTTAAATAAATGTGAACTCCAACTTGAAATTCCTGGTGTCTTTCATGTCCGTGATAACTTTTTTTTTTCATGTTTCTTTTAAATTTTATAAGTTGTAATTTTTCACTATATTCTCCATTTCTAGCATTTTTAACTCCACCTATGAGTCTCATTAACCTGGGTTATCCTAGCTAGTTGGAGTTGTACACTTTTTGTCATACAAGATTGGCTACAGTACTTCGAAGGGGCTCATCTTAGTCGATGTCTGGTAACCATTATTGTATGCAAATTCCACCAAGTGCAGGTAATCTTCCCACTTAATTAGTTTCATCCTTACGTGCATTCGTAGCATATCTTCCACAATTTGGTTTGTTCATTCAGTCTGCCCATCTGTTTGTAGATGGTAGCTTGTGCTGAAATTCAAGTTAGTATTCAACCCTGCAAACAATTCTTTCCAAAACGTAGATGTAAATTTTACGTCTCTATCTGAAATCACCATTTTAGGAATACCATGCAGTCTAAAAAATTCCTTCACGAATATTTCAGCAATGTTAATAGATTTATAAGTAGATTTTACAGGAATTAAATGTGCATACTTGCTAAGCTTATCAATTACTACCATAATTGAATCATTCTATTTTTGAGTTCTAGGCAAACTTGTGATAAAATCAAGTGATATAGTATCCCATTTCCATTCTGGTACAGGTAGAAGCTGCAATAGGTCGGCTCAGTGTTGGTGTTCAACCTTCACCTGTTGACAATCTAGGCACTTAGACAAGTATTATGTTGTCTCGCCTTTCATATTAGGCCAATAAAATAACTTCCTTAATGTTGTTACCATTTTCTGGTATCCCGGATGACCAAAATATGGATTCTTGTGTACTTCGTCCAAAAATGTTAACTTTAATTCAGCAGAATCTGGTATGTACAACCTATTTTTTAATCTTAGTAGACCATGTTAGGGTCCTATAATCATAGGTAACTCGATTCTTCAGCTTCTTTTTGGAGTTGCCCCCATGATGAAGACATCTGTCTTGTTGGTCTCTTAGTTGTTTCCTTTTTCCCCTCCATCCATTTCGCCCAATCCTCCATCACCTTGCTACATCCTTCATCCATCGTTGTGCCACTCACTCCCTTTGCCCATTTGTCTCGTTGGCTACTTCTCCCCCGCCTCCCCTCCATGAATAAACAAACTTAGGCTAAAAAGAACAATAAGTTAATAATGTTAGCAATAAAATAAGTTAATTAGATTAATTAAAATATGTTAGACTAGTTAAGAATTAATTAATTATTAGGTTAGTTTGTTAGAATAAACATTAATGAAAAATAATAATAAAAACAATATAATAATATTAACAAAAAAAGAAAACTTATAAAATAATAAACATATAAGTTAATATATATATTAAATAAAACATAATGCAAAAACAAACAAAATACAATATAATAAAAACATGCATTAAAAACGAAAACTAATAAACAAAAACAAAATAAAACAAAACGTAAATACAAAAACAAAATAAAACGTAAATACAAAAATATATAAAAAAGCAAAACATTAAAACAAATTAAAATTTAATAAATAAAACAAAAAATCAAAAAACAAATAAATTAAAAACATAGAGTGCATCTTATGCACTTATCCCCAAATAAAACAAATCCACGAACATAAAAAATTCCGGACCCCCCCGTGCTTTTCGAACTTTAACGGAGGGGGGGGGTCTGGAATAGTGGTATTGGGAGGGACACTTGTCACCTCCAGGTAATTTCGGACCCCCCCCCTCCCAATACCACTTACCACCTCAGGGGGGGTCCAGAATACCACTTACCTCTCCAAAACCGCCCTCCCCCATTTTCACAAAACCGTTGTTTTTCCAGTTTTGACACCTCGTCTTGCGAAGAGGATTATGGGCAAACGAAGATGAAATTTTAAAAACTGAAAGAATTTTTTTGTTCATCACGGTCTGAAGAAAAAAAACCTCTCCCAGTTTTTGCAAAGGTGCCACCATTTGGGATAATCGAACCTGTCTTTCAGCTTCATTTTTTGGATTTCTGGTTTTTCCCGTTACAGTCCCGATTTTGCTGGAGCTGTTTCGGCGAGGTGGAGACGAAATTTAAGAAACTGAAGGAGATTTTTTCTCTAGACAATCTAATATACAATAACCTCCTTCGGTTTTTGCACAGGTGTCACCGATTGGGAGAAATCAATGACTGAGCGTACCCCTATTTTCAGCAAATTCGGCCAAATTTGCAGTTCCATATTTTTGGGGATTTTATGCTATTCTTGGCCGAGGTGGTTGAATCCGACCTTCTGAGCCTGGGGAGAGTATTTTTTATAAATTGCATTGATTCAAATGTGTAAGAGGGAGGAGAAGAGACCATGATTTAGTTATTGTAAACAGCGCACAGAGCCTCCTGTATTTTTCATCAATTCAATAATACAGTTGCAGTAGTTACAGGATTCTTGTGTCAAATTCATTGGTGAAGTTTTTTCTCATTGTGATTTTGTTTTCCTCTGTTATCATATATGTTTGTCTTCTCCATTGTTTCAAAGAGATTTAAGATCAGGATTTGTGTAAAAACACCTTGTTCCCAGTTTAAAGCAATGTCAATGTTTTCTACTAAAAGTTAAATGCAAAATTCTTTACTGCTCTGTCTTTAATTTGACCTCTTAACATTTTTCCCCCTCTGCCATACCCCAAGCTTACAAAGAATCCAGTGATTTGTCTACCTTGACTTGTAAGGCTGTATGTAGGATTTGTTTCTTATTAAATCTCATATTGTGACTCCATTGCCCATGGTTCCTCTTCTCTGCACCTACCCAATTCCTAAAAACAAATCCTATGTTCTGTGTAACTAGCCTAATATCCTCTTCAAACAAAGTTATATCAGACAAAGAGATCCCTCTCTGAGTCTTGGAGGGCTAGATCCAAGACTCGAATTGGTTTTGATGTTGCCTCTGTGACTGCCTTCACAGCCTTGGGAAAATTACAGAGTGCTAACAGAATGGAGACCATACTGGGGAACTTTCTCCAGTAGTACACTTCAAAGTTCCAGATCTGATCACTGATGGTGGACAGTGACCAGAAACAAGAAGGTTGAGATCATTCACCTGGAAACTCCAAATTAGCTCCAGACAGTGCCAACTCAAAGACTCCACTGGAGGAGAAGAGACCATGATTTAGTTTTTGTAAACAGATCACAGAGCCTCCTGTATTTTTCATCAATTCAATAATATAATTGTCGTAGTTACAGGATTCTTGTGTCAAATTCATTGGTGAAGTTTTTTCTCATTGTGATTTTGTTTTCCTCTGTTATCGTATATGTTTGTCTTCTCCATTGTTTCAAAGAGATTTAAGATCGGGATTTGTGTAAAAACACCATGTTCCCAGTTTAAAGCAATGTCAATGTTTTCCACTAAAAGTTAAACGTAGAATTCTTTACTGCTCTGTCTTTAATTTGACCTCTTAACATTTTTCCCCCTCTGCCATACCCCAAGCTTATGAAGAATCCAGTGATTTGCCTACCTTGCCCTGTAAGGTTGTCTGTATGATTTATTTTTGATTAAATCTCAGATTGTGACTCCATTGCCCATGGTTCCTCTTCTCTGCACCTACCCAATTCCTAAAAACAAATCCTATGTTCTGCGTAACTAGCCTAATATCCTCTTCAAACAAAGTTATATCAGACAGAGAGATCCCTCTCTGAGTCTTAGAGGGCTAGATCCAAGAATCGAAGTGGTTTTGATGTTGCCTCTGTGACTACCTTCACAGCCTTGGGAAAATTACAGAGTGCTAACATACCATTTATGTCCAAACTCAAATCTGTTTTGTCTAAATTTTATGCATTATTTTGTAAATTTGCCATTGTTTTAATGTATTTTTCATCATTATTACTTGCAACCTTTATCCTTTGCTCAATGTCGCTTTCTTCCCTGCTAATGTTTATCTCAAACAGCCCATGAATTCTTCTACTTAAAGGATCTGCCACTTTGTTTTCCTTACCCTTGATGTATCTTACCTCGAAATTGAATTCACTCAAGAAGGCCAACCATCTTGCTTCCCTTGCATTAAGGTCTGGTTGACTAAACAAGAATTTCAAATCATTGTTATCAATCAGCAACGGAAATTTTTTGCCCATTATATAGTGTCGCCACATTTTTAACGCATGGATTACAGCTGTTAACTCCAAGTCATGAGTGACGTAGTTTCGTTCGTGCTCTTTTAGTTTTCGTGACTCGTAACAAATAACGTGCCCTTCTTGAGTTAGGACACCTCCCAAACCTTCTTTGCTCGCATCCACACAGACGGTGAAGTCTTTATCCAGGTCTTCTACCCTTAAAATGGGTGCAGTTGTTAATAGTTCTTTTAACTTATTAACTCTGTCCTGACATTTCTACGACCAAATAAACTTAGTTCCCTTTTTCTGTAGGGATGTTATAGGGTATGCAATCTTAGAGAATCCCTCTATAAATCAACGGTAGTACCCGATGATTCCCATGAATGATCGGATGGTCTCTACATCCTTAGGGATAGACCATTCCATGATGGCTCTTATCTTCTCTCGGTCGACTGCAATACCTTCTTCAAATATTACATGTCCTAGGTAATGTATTTTCTTTTGATAAAAATCACATTTGTCAAATTTTGCATACAGTTTGTGTTTTCTTAAAGTTTGCAATACTATCCTTAGATTGTCTTCGTGTTCTTCTTCTTTTTTCGAATACATTAAGATATTGTCAATAAATACCAAAACAAACTTATCCAAGTACTGATTGAAAATGTTATTCATTAAACACATAAATGTTGTTGGTGCGTTAGTGAGACCAAATGGTATAACAACAAATTCATAATGTCCATATCTCATCCTGAATGTTGTTTTACTTATGTCTTCATCCTTTATTCTAACCTGGTGATAACCAGATCTTAAATCTAACTTAGAAAAAATATTTGCCCCTCCCACTTGATAAAACATATCATTGATTCTAAGTAGTGGGTATTTGTTCTTAATAGTCATTTTGTTTAATTGTCTATAATCAATACATAATCTTAGAGTTATGTCTTTCTTTTTAACAAAAAGGACTGGTGCTCCCCATGGCGAGACACTTGGTCTGATGTATTCCTTGTCCAACAGTTCTTGTAGTTGAATCTTTAACTCTGTTAATTCGGGTAAACTCGTTCGGTAGGGTGCCTTAGATATAGGGGTTGATTCAGGCAGCAGATCGATAGAGAAGTCTATCTCTCTTCTTGGGGGCAGTTTAGGTATTTCGTCTACGAACAAGTCTCTAAATTCATGTAAGACGGAAAAATCTTCTCGGCTAGGTTTATTTTCTTTTTCCAACATATTTGTCACTTGGATAGCATAAATCTGACAACCTTTACTCATGCAATTCTTAAACTGCATTGTTGAAATCTTCCTAACTAAGACTGGTTTACGTATGCCTTGTACTGTCCTAATAGTGTTGTTTTCGTCTTTGTAAGTGCGTGATTTTTCATAACAATCCAAAATTGATTTATGCCTCTCTAACCAGTCCATTCGAATAATTATATCGTAAGACCCTAACGGTAGAATATTCAGATTTATATTTGTGTTTTGGACACCTAAACTGAACTCGCAGTCAGAAATGAATTCGGTTACTTTTCTTTTTGTTCTTGTTGCTAGTTGTACTATCCAAGACTTTGTATGCCTTACTTTCTTAAGTTTATTTGAATCCACTACACCAGGAGCAACATAACTCAAAGTAGCTCCTAGATCAATTAAAATAGAAACACGATTATTGTTCACTTTACCTTCAACTTCCACTACAGTGGACTGGTGATCAGCTTGTCAGCCATCCATGGTTGCATTGATCCTGTGTATGCTTCTGCCCACATCTCCCACTGTAGAGGCCTCTTGTAGGTTGTGAATTGTGGTCCTTGCTACAGAAGTTATACATGGATAGCTCCTCCTTAAGTGAGATTCTCCACATTCCCAGCATTTTAACGGTTCTCTGGGGCTGTCCCCAAACTTCTTTGTTCCCAGATTAACTGGTTTACCTCCCCCTTGGGTGTTCTGGCTATTGGAGTGAAAATATTTCATTGGAAAGTTCTTTGTTGCATTCCGAAAAGGGGTTGGTTGATAGCCCTTCTTCCGCTGGTTCATTATGTCTTGTTTCTTGTCTTTCCAAGACTTGGGAAATTTAGACCGTTGTTTGTATTGATCGTAACACATTCGGGCCTTCCTGAAAACTTCGCTTAAGGACTTGGGGTTGTCAAATTCGATTCTTTACTTATAGGATTGTGGTAAGAAGCTTAGGAACCGCTGGATTTTTACTTTGTCTTCACGGATATAAGGCACGAACCTTAATAATTCCATGAATTTGTTTATCAGGTCATCCATAGTCATTTGACCGAGTCATAGTTCATAAAACTCTTTGGTCTTTCTTTCATAGTAAATTTCAGATAAATACTATTTCTTAAAGTATTTCTTAAAATCCGACCACTCCATCTGTTTTTCCTTTAGGCCCTTGGCCAAATTCAGGTCCTACCACCATATACTTGCTTTTCCTTTTAGGTTATAGATGGTCATTCTGACCTTCATGTTGTTGGAATAATTGTAGATCTGGAAATACTTTTTTATGTCTAGTAACCATACTTCAACCTCCTCCCCTGTCCTGGATTCTCCGTCAAAGGTGGACGGTTTGATTTTCTTAAACTCTCCTTCCAGGTGGTCCACCTATTTCCTCTTTCTTCATGTGGTTGTTTTATCTTCTGCTGATGGTGTGCCTTTGGAAGAGTTGTCCTCTTTTTTTGCTTCAGGACCAGAATTTTTGGGGGCTCTTTTGATAACCTCTTCTTCCTCGTTATTGTCTTTTGGGCTCTTCTTTGTTGCTATGCTATGCAGCAGTACTTCATTTATTTCTTGTTGTTCTTGTTGTTCCTTTTTCAGTTTCTCATTATCTGCTTTGAAAACTTGCAATTCCACAATAAGGTTTCTCATGGTTTCCAGAACCTAGGTGGCAGAACTTCCTTCACTATTTTGCCTAGGCTCTCTAGGAGGTCCTTGCTCAAGATTCTCCTCAATTCTGATCTCCTCTTCATTATGTGCTTCCATTATCACTACAAAAATACAAATTTTCTGTTTGTAAGAGTAAGCATTTTTTGTTAGTTTTTTTCATCAACAGAAAAATATATACTAAACAAACATTTTTGGCCCAGTTTAAGGTCCAAGTGTTGTAACCTAGCTCTGATACCATATGTAATGTACCCCAAATTTACCAAATAAAAAAAAAAATCCTTAGGGACATTAAAACTCTTTTCTCTTCGAACAACTTATGTCGAAATACCAACAAATATTGTAAGTAAGTAGTTGTCGTCACTAATAACTTTCGCAAGGTTTAAACTTATATTTATTGATACCACTAACTACCATTATAAAAGATTTTATCTGAGAGTTATTTCATACTGCACAGTAATCATATATCTAAAGGTAGCTTTGCTATATAGTAGCCTTTCAGATTACTTAACATCTCTAAAATAAGTATGAAGGGTTAATAATTCCCCACAAATGTTATAACATCTCCATATATAAACATTCACATTTATATATATATTTAAGCCCCACTAGTAATATAATCCTTTCCATATATATATTAACGTTTAGAATATTAAGGACCCTTGGCATTTTTCCCATTCCTAGGCATGAGCATTTAACGTTGCCATTTACTAAAGCCTTAATAATATCGCAACCCTCTCCTTGCATAGAATTAACGTTACTTATAACATAAAGGGTCTATATGAAAATGAGTTCCAGCAAAGCATATGCCTTTATCAAAAATGTTAAAGGCCTTAACATAATGGTGGTTTTACATTTGTTTTAACTTTCCAAACAATAGGCCTTGTGAGAGTCGGTCGTGGTTAAACTTACGATCATTATTAACACAGTTTGCAATTGGTTCTCTGTTGAACATCCTTGAGGGGCCCAATGATAATAGTCACCCTTCTGAATTCATTTAACATAACGAACAGATGGTCACACCTTAACTCAACGAGAGACTAGGCTCGACAATATTGTATATCGTGCCCTAACTGAGTTGTCTTCCCTTGCAATAACTTGGTATGAATTCGAATGAGGATTTTTCTTACCTGAATTCAAACCTCTGTCCAATCCATTAATGCTGACCTGCAAGGGTACCTCCTGAGGGCTGTCGCCCGGCCACTGTGTCCAATGAAAAACATGCCACCTCCCTTTTGTCACATGGTAAGGTACATGATTCATAACCATCGTTATTACTTAGTTCTGAGACGGTTCTCTAGGTCATTGTTTCATTTTCCTTCGGCTTTGTCTTTCTGCGAAAACGCTCCAGTGCTACCCGTGAAAATCATCTTTGTGAACATGATCTGAATCATGAAGTTGGATTCGTCATGGGCAGGAAGAAAAGGATAGGGTGACTATCAGTTGAATGCTACCCTGAACCAGGTAGATAACTCTTTGTCATGTTACTCTGAGCTATCTGCAATTTTGGTTTACGTAGTGTGCACCAGTCACCGTATATTCTTCTTGCTCTTTCAGATTTCCTCAGTCCTTCATTAGAGTTATTTAAGGATTGTTAAGTGTATTTTAAACTTCAGGTTTGTCGTCGCCCCCTATTATTTCTTTATTGGTCCTCCATTTCCTTACACACTGTGATATAGATTTGGGTCTCAACGAACTTCGTGGTAATTCTGGTCTATGTTATTAACCCAACAGGGAATAGGAAATCTTACTGTATTTCTCAAAGGGTCTCCTACTGTGTGTTTAAATCTTCGTTCTGCTTCGATAACATTCTAACCCTAGCTTGGATTCTTCTGTGACTTTAAATATTTGATACCCTCCTGTAAATTCGTTAACTTCCTAGAAAAGTCGTGGTTTCTCTTAGTCTGTATTTCAAAGTCTCATACTATGTGTTTGAATTTTCGTTATGTTCAGTAGAGGTTCTAACCCTAGATTGATTCTTCCATGACTTTAAAGATTTGATACCCTCCTGTAAAATCGTTAATTGTCTGAAAACGTCGTTGTTGGGACTCAGAAATGTCGTATTTTCATCCACCTTTCCCTTCACTACTCCT
>SNQJ01S0012942.1:131023-146774 GCA_010110895.2 Picea sitchensis | reverse complement strand
ATATATATATATTTATGCCCCACTAGTAATATAATCCTTTCCATATATATATTAATGTTTATAATATTAAGGACCCTTAGCATTTTTCCCATTCCTAGGCATGAGCATTTAACTTTGGCATTTACTGAAGCCTTAATAATATTGCAACCCTCTCCTTGCATAGCATTAACATTACTTATAACATAAAGGGTCTATACGAAAATGGGTTCCAGCAAAGCATATGCATTTATCGAAAATGTTACAAGCCTTAGAATAATGGTGACTTTATGTTTGATTTAACTGTCCAAATAATAGGCCTTGTGAGAATCGGTCGTGGTTAAAATTACGAACATTATTAACATGGTTTGCAATTGGTTGTCGGTTGAACATCGTTGAGGGGCCCAACAATAACAGTCTCCCTTCTAAATTCGTTTAACGTTAACAAACAGATAGTCACACCTTAACTAAACGAGATACTAGGCTCGACAATCTTGTATATCGTGCCCTAACTGAGTAGTCCTCCCTCGCAATAACTTGGTATGAATTCGAATGACGATTTTTCAAACCTGAATTAAAACCTCTGTCTAGTCCATTAATGGTGACCTGCAAGGGTACCTCCAGAGGGTTGTCGTCCGACCACTTTGTCCAATGAAAAACATGCCACCTATCTTTTGTCACATGGTAAGGTACATGATTCATAACCATCGTTATTACTCAGTTCCAAGATGGGTCTCTAGGTCATTGTTTCATTTTCCTTCGTCTCTGTCTTTCTGCGAAAACGCTCCAATGCTACCCGTGAAAATTGGCTTGGTGAACATGAGCTGAATCGTGAAGTTGGGTTCGTCAAGGGAAGGAATAAAAGGATAGGGAGACTATCAGTTGAATGCTACCCTGAACCAGGTAAATAACTCTATGCCATGTTACTCTGAGCTCTCTGCGATTTTGGTTTACGTAGTTTGCACCAATCACTGTATCTTCTTCTTGCTCTTTCTGATTTCCTTAGTTCTTCATTAGAGTTCTTTAAGGATTGTTAAGTGTATTTTAAACTTCGAGTTTGTCTTCAACCCCCGTTATTCCTTTATTCTTTTATTAAGAGGGGAGTTCTCTTTGCGTTCATAAAGATTCACTATGAAGATCGTATTATACGATATATAATTGCATGTCCAATCATGTGAAGTGTTGTGAGATTTCTTGGTTACTATGTCAAGCTTTTATAATAGACTCGTTACTCTAAGTCTAAACATATTATTCATATTCTGGATAGGTATCGTAACAGTCATACGATGCCACTTGCGTGTAATAATTCGGACTCTGAATGATTCAAGTAATTACTTATAATTTCTCTGTTCCTGTATTCTGTGTTGAAAACTTGACTGTTACATTTCCTTCACTGTAAATAATATATCAAAGATAATATCAAAAGGGCGATAAACGCCTCTGTGTGACATGTATGGTTCTGTGTGAATTAGTCGGATTATTGAAGTATTAAATGTATAGCATTGTTTTCTTGCTTAATTACATTCCAGAATTTTTTGGTTAAGTCTTTCGGTTACCAAACTAATGATGGAACCCCTGTTTACTTGTGAGGGTACCCATCAGACCTTTCTAAGTCCACTCCTCCCCCTCGGGCCTGTGCACAGTTTAGTCAGTGATGCCGATGGAAGTACTCGCACCAAAAAACTCAAGCTAAGTGCTATTCATGTAGTTGAATCTTCAATAATTTATTTTGGTTAATTAACCCTTCACTTTTGTTTTACTAATTCTCGACATTCCTTTGTGCAGGACTTAGATCACTCTAGACAAAAGATTCACGAGTTCACCTCACTCGAAAGGTATTCGAGTTCCGACTCCCAGTGTTGAGAAACTAAGTTCCCAGGTTCTATTCATAGCAGTACAGAGTGTCTTATTAGGGTACTATTATTATGATAGTATTTGTTCCAAGATTCCATAGATAACCTGGTTAATTTGTATTTTAAATCCTTCATGAAATGAACAGTTTTGAACAAGGGAAAAACCCTTAAAATATGTTCGTTGATTTAAATAGTGTGATGGCATGGATTAAATATACTGGAAATTACTTACTGTAATAAAAAGGGACTATAAATTTTCTATGTCCTTTATATAGAAATAGAAAAACGCTCAAATCCCATGTAACTCAAGAAGTCAACACAATGCCTCCTGTGCGTTAATATATTGGATGCTTTTATTCAATTCTGTGTAAATAAACATACAGCCATATCTATAAGTATATATATATTTATCTCGTCTTTGTTTTTCTTTCCAAAATTTCATTTGGCATTGTACAATTTAAATATTCCTTAAACGAGATATATATATATACATGAAAGGTTTATGTATGCCTTTATAGGTTTGTAATAAACCTAAACAGAACAGTAGNAACCGTGACACATAGTCACAGACAGTGGAACATATCCACCACAGTAGCATATCTCTATTGTCTGCATAACAATCATCTGACATCAACCTGCACAGAAAATATTGTTATGATATAAACCGAATCATCTGGGCCATTCTTTCACTACATCTGTGAGATCTGAAAGAGCATCTACCCTCAGAGNTAGAATCTGTATCATATATATTGATATGATACAGATTCTAATTATGACGGTGATACTATTGTTCTGTTTAGGTTTATTACAAACCTATAAAAGCATACATAAACCTTTCATGTAGTTCTACACTTATGGTCATTCGACCTGAAACAATTCTGTAATAATTCTTTATACATATTTATCCTTAAGCCTACATTCATACTTATACCACAATATTCCTAATATCAACCACAGATCGAACTAATATTTACTTTCCTATTACGGTCCAGAGAGTACCTCACGTGAAATGAAAACTTTCACACATTTATCAACAACTAACACACACAGCAGCTTTCCTTACTCTACTCAATAAATAAATTCAAACTGTAAAGGCTTATTCTTTAATTCACTTCATTCTACCCACCATTAATCAATAAAACAATTCAACGAGGAATAGGTAGATGTACATATCTGAACAAAGTGTTGGGACAACAAATGGAACAGCCAAGTTCCACCCAAAAATAGAATAGAACAACCAATCTACTTGCTTCGTTCACCCGCTAGCCTGACAATGAATCCATGAGGGCGAACTCCAATGTTCCTTTTTCTCTATAGTCCACTTTCAGATCAAAAATTCCCCTTGACTCACACTCAGAACAGTGCTCATAACAACAAGTGATATTCTCTCTCCAGCATACTAGACAATGTCTTTCCTCCTCCCATATGCTCTATATGCCCAAGCATCTTGTGCCTAGGTCTTTTCCCCTTTGGTAATTTTCGCAGCTTTACAAATCCCTGATTTTCAGGGGCTGCCAATGGCCAAATTCCTCATTTGCCACTTGTAAAATTCAGCCCTGAGGTAGTTCAAGCTTGCTCCCCACTCATGGAGTCATGATCAACCGATTTCAACCTGGTTGTTCCATTTGTCCCTTGGCAATTAATATAAAAAATATTTGTCTCTTACAAGTGTCATAGTCAAAGAGTTGGTTGGGAAAATCAAATCTTTGCCCAACAGTCACAATAATTAATTACAATTAACAAAATTCCAAATTCGGAATTGCCATAAATGGCAATAATTTTCCAAATTCGAATTTCCCAAAAACGAAAATAAATTCCTAAGTGCATACAAACTTTGATAATAATTTATTTTTGGGGATATTACATCCTTTCCCCCATCAGTGCAACACTTTCCTCATTGTTCGTTCCTTCCTCGGAACAGGGTTGGATAAGATTTCTGCAAATCTTCCTCCAATTCCCAAGTGGCCTCCTCAAGACTAAAGTGCTTCCATTGCACTTTTACCTGGGCGACAGCTCTGTTCCGTAGTACTGTTTCTCTCCTGTCTAGAATGCCCAGAGATTCCGCTTGGAACTCGCCTTCTAGTTCCACTTGCACCATGTTCCAATCGATCATGTGAGTGGGATCATGAACATATTTTTTTAACAAGGAAACATGAAATACGTTATGGATTTTTAGATTTGTGGGAAGTGCAAGTTGATATGCCACCGGTCCAATTCGAGCTAAGATCTCGAAGGGGACACAAAACCTGGGCACCAACTTTGAACATCTTCTTAGATTTAATGAACTTCTTCTTGCTTTGACTTTTAAATACACGTGGTCTCCAACTTGAAATTACTGGTGTCTTATTTTCAGGTCTGTGTAACTTTTATGTCTGTCCTATGCCTCCTTTAAATTATGTTCTACTTTTCTTACCATATTCTCCATTTCCTGGAGCATTTCTGGTCCCACCATGAGTCTGTCAACTAGGTTATCCCAGCTAATTGAAGTTGTACACTTTCTATCGTACAGTACTTCGAAGGGGCTCATCTTAGTCGATTTCTGGTAACCATTATTGTATGCAAATTCCACCAAGTGCATGTAATATTCCCACTTACTTGGTTTCATCCTTGTTAGAATGTGCTTGTTTTACCATAGACAATATCACTATTGTCACCCAACCATAGGCCAAAGCCACCCTCCGAGCACCTTGACCTTGACAGAGAGAAGAATCCTAGTAGCAATCCAATAGCCAAGCAAGGCTAATGCACCAAGAAAGAAGTAACCAAAGCTGATCAGAGAGTCCAACCCAAAAATATAGAAGGAATAGGCTTCATAACTGGAGGCAGCACCTTCTCCAGAACTTGCGCACAAGACTGCAAGACGGTAGTGCGCACAAGTGACTTTCGACAATTTTGAGAAGTGTGTTCAAATGAGAACTAGTGCCCTGTATTTATACTGGCTCTGGCAGGCTGCCTAGGCCGACTTCTCAATCTGGGTACTATTTAATTCATATTAATTATCTTTTCTCAGCCGACACGACATCTCTTCTAGGGTTACATTAACTTATTTTCTTGCTTCCAGAATATTCTAATCTTGTCAAAGGGTCACGGTGGAGATTGATACCTCTCGAAGCTACCATAATATCAACACTCCCTCCTAGCTAGGGAGGTATAACTGATAATGGTCTTGAGCACAAACAGACCATTCAACTGGTAGCATCATGAGCATCGTCATTATTATCCAACTGGAGAATCTCCATGACAATTGGTACAAGTCAACTGATAGAACACAACTATGTTTATCCATAGTAGTACACAACTACTCAAACCGTGACACATAGTCACAGACAGTGGAACATATCCACCACAGTAGCATATCTCTATTGTCTGCATAACAATCATCTGACATCAACCTGCACAGAAAATATTGTTATGATATAAACCGAATCATCTGGGCCATTCTTTCACTCACATCTGTGAGATCTGAAAGAGCATCTACCCTCAGAGTAGAACATCATGATGGGCTATCTGGACCATTCTTCTCAAGCAAGGAAGAATGATTGTCCTGATTTCTGAGCCTGGACCATTCCCCACCCTGGGCCATTCTTCTGGCACTAAACAAAGTGCAACCTAGAGAGAATGAGTCTGCCCTAGGGAATGCATGTCCCTGATTGCTGAACCTGGACCATTCCCCACCTTGGGCCATTCCTCCAAAACTAAACAAAGTGCAACATGGAGAGAATGAATATTCCCTAAGGAATGACTGTCCGGACCATTTCCTAAGGAAATGACTTTCCTGCACCAACCTCCAAAACGGACCATTCTTCGAAACTACTCACAACTACGAGCTTCGAAAGAATGATTGTCCGGCGAGGCGGGCCAGTCTTCTTGAGTAACCCTCAAGAAGAGAGACTGCCCTATACCATTCCCCATGTTAACCACAATGGGAGATCATTGTCTATGGTACATCAGGAATCCATCGAACCATTTTCATCACGAAAATGATCGTTCAATTTGGACCATTTTCCGAACTGGAAAAATGTATGTCCGTCAGAAATCTCAAATCACTTTCCAAACTGGAAAGGAATTGCCCAAGTTGGACCATTTTTCAAACTTGAAAATGACTGTCCTCAATTCAATGATATGTCAATGCTCCCTCCCAACCTGGAGAGTCATTTCTTCCCTTTTAGCTAAGGGAGTTATTTCCATGATCCCCAATCTGTCTCAGAAATATGCAAACTTTATTATGGACAGAGGCTTTGTCAGGAAATCTGTTATCTGCTCATCTGTGGGGATATACTGGAGCTTTACTTCTCCTTCCAGGACTTTATCTCAAATAAAGTAGTATTTGATCTCAATATGTTTCGACCATTCATGAAACACTGGGTGTTCTGATTGTCACAGTGTATTATGGTCAAATTTGGAACCTGATCAAATAAATCAGAGATTATCTTTCTCAGCCATATTGCTTATGTACATGCCTCACATGCTGCGATATATTCTAATTCTATTGTGTTGAGTGCGACATACTTATGTTTCATGTTGCCCCACGATATCATAGTGGAGCCCAAGCTAAAACACATCCCTGAAGTACTCTTTCTGTCTTCTGCACTTACTGCCCAATTTGAATCTATGAATGCATGAAGTTGTATATCACTGGATGCGGTATATCTTAAACCATAGTTTATTGTCCCACGAATATATCTTAGAACATGCTTTGCAGATATCCAATGCTCATGTCTAGGTTTCACCTGGAACTAGCTTAGTGTGTTCACGGCAAAGCAAATGTTTGGTCGAGTATTTACCAAATACATCAATGACCCAATCAATTATCGATATAGTGATGGATCTACTGGATCAGAATCTGAATCTCTTAATTTTCTTATATCTATAGTCATAGGAGTGTCCCTGGATTTGCAATCCATCATTCCAAACTTCTGAAGAATATTTATTGCATTCTTTCCTTGTCCAAGTAATACTTCACCATGCTTCTTCCATACTTCTAGTCCCAAGTAATAATGCATGAGACCAAGATCTTTCATATCAAACTCAGAAGTTAGTTCTTTTTTGCACTAGATGATGAGAGACTCTTCACCTATTAGGAATAGATCGTCAACATATAGTAGTAGAATCACAGGTGCATTGTTCACAACTTTGTAGTAAAGGTTTGGATCTGCATGACTTTTGGAGAAACCAAGTCTCATTAGGTAGCTGTCTATTCTGGCATATCAAGCTCTTGGAGCTTGCTTGAGTCCATATAAGGCTTTCTTTAGTCTGCAAACATGAGTGTCTCTGGAATGTACTTCAAACCCTTGAGGTTGTTCAATATATACTTCTTCTTTGATTGCTCCATTGAGGAAAGTTGTTTTTACATCCATCTAATGTAAAATCCATCCCATGGAAGCGGCAAGAGATATGATAGCTCTAATGGAAGTATATCTAGCAACTGGAGCAAATGTTTCATCATAGTTTTCTCCCTCCTTCTGGGAGAACCCTCTAGCTACGAACCTTGCTTTATATTTATCCATGCTTCTGTCTGTTGCATGTTTGATCTTATATACCCATTTTGAAGTTACTACTGATTTTTCTTTAGGTCTAGGCACAATTTCCCATACATCATTTTTCATGATGGATTGGTGTTCTTCCGTCATAGCTTCTTTCCATTGTTTCTTCTGAACTGCCTCTTCAAATGTGGTAGGTTCTTCATCTAGAAGCTTTGTCATATATGATGCATAGCTTGAGAATCTTTTGGGCTTCTTACTTTTTTTTAAGGTCCCATCTAGGGCCTTGAGTCTTTATGCTTCTTATAAGGTATCTCCAAGCCAAGTTGGTCATTTCTTGGTCTTAGGTACGGTGTTTGAATCAATGGTCTCACATGGTTGCATCGGATGATCAAAATGTTCCTTTTCTTCATTTTGATTTTCGGGAAGACATGAGCCTTCTTCAATAGGCTCTTCATACTCTTCTTCTTCGATAGTTTCTTCTATTGATTTCTTGAAAGCCATCTTTTCATTGAAGGTCACATCTTTGTTGACTTCAATCTTATGTTTTTCCAGAATATAGATTCTATAAGCCTTGGATGATTCGCTATATCCCACGAATATGCCCTTCTTTCCTGAGGGTTCTAATTTATTCCTTTTGTCCTTGGGAATGTGAGAGTAAACAGGGCATCCAAAGATTCTTAGGTTTTCCACATTAGGTTTCTTACCTGAGAAGGCTTCTTCTGGAGTCATGTCCTTCAATATGCGGTGAGGACTTCTGTTCTGAACATATATTGTTGTCATGGTTGCTTCTCCCCATAAGAACATAGATAAACCTTGATCGTTTAATAGTGCCTTCATGGTTTCTTCAATAGATCTGTTCTTCCTTTCTGCTACACCATTTTGTTGAGGATTATGAGGAACCGTCAATTCCCTCCTAATCCCTGCTAATTTGCAAAAGGCAACGAATTCCTTTGATGTGTATTCTCCTCCATTATCTGTTCTCAAGGTCTTAATTTTCTTGTTTGTGAGGTTCTCTATTTCTATTTTGAATTCTTGAAACTTGTTGAATACTTCGTCCTTTGTCTTTGGGAGATATATCCAAGTTTTTCTTGAGTAATCATCTATGAAGATTATGTAGTAAAGAGATCCTCCTAGAGATTTGACTGGCATCGAACTGCAAACATCTGAGTGTATTAGATCTAGGATCTCCTTAGATCTATTGTTGTTGCTTGGGAATGGTTTCTTGATATTCTTTCCAAGAGCACATCCTTTGCAAATTCCTTCATGTGTAGACTGTAATTTTTGTATTCCTTCAACCATCTTTTTGAGAAAAGGTAATGCTTGATAGTTAATATGAGCGTACCTTCTGTGCCAAATTTCATTGGGATTGACTTCATCATGTACAAGAACTTCTTCATTTTGTTCTAGTAGTCTATATAGATTTCCTTTACGGGTTCCAATAACCCTAGCATTCTCTATGCTGGAGTCTTTATGCCAAGATAAAACTTTTCCATCTACGAAAGTTATTATGTTTCCTTTGTCTTCTAGACAAGATATGGATACAAGATTCTTTTCTAAACCATGTACATATAAGACATTGCTCAAATAAACATTGTTACTTGTTTTCAACTTGATGGAGGCTTGTCCAAATCCTTCGACTAGGTAAGTGCTTTTGTCTCCAAGCTCTACCTTGTATGATGTCTTTTTCTCATTTATATTTGAGAGTCTAGCTTGATCTCCCATCATATGCCTAGAAGATCCATTATCAATTATCCACATATCATCTTCAATTGTTCCTTTGAGTGTTGAGTAGTGTAGGTAACTAGTCTTTTCACTCATGACTTCGGTTGACTGGTGACTGGTCATGTCTTGATCCAGAACTTCAATTTTGACATTTTTGTCTTCTGAGAGTTCCAAGAGGTGCGTTGGACTAAGGTGCACTTGAATACCTTCTCCTTGAGCGAGATGCTCCATCACAAGGTGCTGGATTGGGGTTTTAGGGTTTCTGCAACTACACCTGCTAGTAACCCTAGCGGTAGTGTCTTCAGCGAGCTTAGTATCCTAATGGCTATGCTTCCTTCCAGTATTTAGACTGAATGAAGGAGGTGTGGGCCCATAACCTGTTAGAATGTGCTCGTTTTACCATAGACAATATCACTATTGTCACCCAACCATAGACCGAAGCCACCCTCCGAGCACCTTGACCTTAACAGAGAGAAGAATCCTGGTAGCAATCCAATAGCCAAGCAAGGATAATGCACCAAGCAATAAGTAACTGAAGCTGATCAGAGAGTCCAACCCAAAAAGATAGAAGCAATAGGCTTCAGAACTAGCGGCAACACCTTCTCCAGAACTTGCGCACAAGACTGCCAGACTGCAGTGCACACAAGTGACTTTCTGTAATTCTGAGAAGTGTGTTCAAATGAGAATTGGCGCCCTATATTTATACTAGCTCTGGCAGGCTGCATGGGCTGACTTCTCAATCTGGGTACTATTTAATTCATATTAATTATATTTTCTCAGCCAACATCTCTTCTAAGGTTACATTAACTTCTTTTCTTGCTTCTGGAATATTCTAATCTTGTCAAAGGGTCACAATGGAGATTGATACCTCCTGAAGATACCATAATATCAATAGTCCTTACGTACAAACTTATCTAAGTACTAACTGAAAATGCTATTCATTAAACACATAAATGTTGTTGGTGCGTTAGTGAGACCAAACGATATAACAACAAATTCATAATGTCCATATCTCGTCCTGAACGTTGTTTTACTTATGTCTTCATCCTTTATTCTAACCTAGTGATAACTAGATCTTAAATCCAACTTAGAAAAAATCTTTGCCCCTCCCACTTGATCAAATGGATCATTGATTCTATGTAGGGGGTATTTGTTCTTAACAGTCATTTTGTTTAACTGTCTGTAATCAATGCATAATCTTAGAGTTTCATCTTTCTTTTTAACAAAAAGGACTGGTGCTCTTCAGGGCGAGACACTTGGTCTGATGTATTCCTTGTCCAACAGTTCTTGTAGTTGAATCTTTAACTTTGTTAATTCGGGTAAACTCATTCGGTAGGGTGCCTTAGATATAGGGGTTGATCCGGGCAGCAAATCAATACAAAAGTCTATATCTCTTCTTGGGGGTAGTTCAGTTATTTCGTCTACGAACAAGTCTCTAAATTCATGTAAGATGACAAAATCTTCTAGGCTAGGTTTATTTTCTTTTTCCAATAGATTTGTCACTTGGATAGCATAAATCTGACAAACTTTACTCATGCACTTCTTAAACTGCATTGTTGAAATCTGCCTAACTGAGACTGGTTTTCGAATGCCTTGTATTGTTCTAACAGTGTTGTTTTTGTCTTTGTAAGTGAGTGATTTTTCATAACAATCCAAAACTGCTCTATGCCTCTCTAACCAGTCCATTCAAATAATTATATCGTAAGACCCTAACGATAGAATATTCAGATTTATCTTTGTGTTTTGACCACCTAAACTGAACTCACGGTCAGAAATGAATTCAGTTAATTTTCTTTTTGTTCCTGTTACTAGTTGTACTAGCCAAGACTTTGTATGCCTTACTTTCTTAAGTTTATTCGAATCCACTAAACTAGGAGCAACATAACTCAAAGTAGTTCCTGGATCAATTACAATAGAAACATGATTATTGTTAACTTTACCTTCAACTTCCACTACAGTGGACTGGTGATCAACTTGTCGGCCATCCATGGTTGCATTGATCCCATGTACGCTTCTGCCCACATCTCCCACTATAGAGGCCTCTTGCAGGTTGTGAACGGTGGTCCTTGTTGCAGAAGTTAGACATGGATAGTTCCTCCTTGAGTGAGGTTCTCCACATTCCCAGCATTTTAACGGTTCTCTGGGGTTGTCCCCAAACTTCTTTGTTCCCAGATTAACGGGTTTACCTCCCCCTTGGGTGTTCTGGTTATTGGAGTGAAAATATTTCCTTGAAAAGTTCTTTGTTGCATTCTGAAAAGGGGCTGGTTGATAGCCCTTCTTCCGTTGGTTCATTCTATCATGTTTCTTTTCTTTCCAAGCCTTGGGAAATTCAAACCGTTGTTTGTATTGATCGTAACACATTCGAGCCTTCCTGAAAACTTCGCTTAAGGACTTGGGGTTGTCAAATTCGATTCTTTCCTTATAGGACTGTGGTAAGCAACTCAAGAACCACTGGATTTTTACTTTGTCTTCCCGGATATAAGGCACGAACCTTAATAATTCGAGGAATTTGTTTATCAGGTCATCCATAGTCATTTGACCAAGTCATAGTTCATAAAACTCTTTGGTCTTTCTTTCATAGTAACTTTCAGATAAATACTGTTTCTTAAAGTATATCTTGAAATCTGACCACTCCATCTGTTTTTCCTTTAGGCCCTTGGCCAACTTCAGGTCCTACCACCATATACTTGCTTTTTCTTTTAGGTTATAGATGGCCATTCTGACCTTCATGTTGCTGGAATAATTGTAGATCTGGAAATACTTTTTTATGTCTAGTAACCATGCTTCAACCTCCTCCCTTGTCCTAGATTCTCCGTCAAAGGTGGACGGTTTGATTTTCTTAAACTCTCCTTCCAGGTGGTCCACATGTTTCCTCTTTCTTCAAGTGGTTGTTTTATCTTCTGCTGATGGTGTGCCTTCGAAAGAGTTGTCCCCTTTTTCTACATCAGGACCAGAATTTTTGGAGGCTCTTTTGCTGACCTCTTCTTCCTCGTTATGGTCTTTTGGGATCTTCTTTGTTACTATGCTACACAACGATACTTCATCTATTTCATGTTGTTCTTTTTGTGCCTTTTTCAGTTTCTCATTGTCTGCAGTGAAAACTTGCAGTTCCACAATAAGGTTTCTCATGGTTTCCAGAACCTGGGTGGCGGAACTTCCTTCATTTTTCTGCCCAGTCTCTCTAGGAGGTCCTTGCTCAGGATTCTCCTCAAGTCTGATCTCCTCTTCATTCTGTGTTGCCATTATCGCAACAAAAATAAAATAAAAAATGTTTGCAACAGTAAGCGTTTTTTGTTAATTTTTTTCATCAATAGAAAAATATATACTAAACAAACATTTTTGGCCCTGTTTAAGGTCCAAGTGCTGTAACCTGGCTCTGATACCCCAAATTTACCAAATAAAAAAAAATCCTTCGGGACATTAAAACTCTTTTCTCTTCGAACAACTTATGTCAAAAGACCAACATATATTGTAAGTAGGTAGTTTTCATCACTAATAACTTTCGCAAGGTTTAAACTTCCATTTATTGATACAACTAACTGCCATTATAAAATATTTTATCTCTAAGTTATTTCATACTGCACAGTAATCATATATCTAAAGTTAGCTTTGCTATATCCTAGCCTTTTAGATTACTTAGCATCTCTAAAATAAGTATGAAGGGTTAATAATACCCCACAAATGTTATAACATCTCCATATATAAACATTGACATTTATATATATATATTTAAGCCCCACTAGTAATATAATCCTTTCCATATATATATTAACGTTTATAATATTAAGGACCCTTAGCATTTTTCCCATTTGTAGCCATGAGCATTTAACATTGGCATTTACTAAAGCCTTAATAATATTGCAACCCTCTCCTTGCATTAACATTACTTATAACATAAAGGGTCTATACGAAAATGGGTTCCAGCAAAGCATATGCCTTTATCGAAAATGTTACAGGCCTTAACATAATGGTGACTTTACGTTTGTTTTAACTGTCCAAACAATAGGCCTTGTGAGAGGCGGTCGTGGTTAAACTTACAATCACTATTAACATAGTTTGCAATTGGTTGTCGGTTGAACATTGTTGAGGGGCCCAACGATAACAGTCACCCTTCTGAATTCGTTTAACGTTAACAAACAGATAGTCACACCTTAACTGAATGAGAGACTAGGCTTGACAATCTTGTATATCGTGCCCTAACTGAGTTGTCCTCCCTCGCAATAACTTGGTATGAATTCGAATGAGGATTTGTCAGACCTGAATTAAAACCTCTGTCCATTCCATTAATGGTGACCTGCAAGGGTACCTCCCGAGGGTTGTCATCCGGCCACCATGTCCAATGCAAAATATGCCACCTCCCTTTTGTCACATGGTAAGGTACATGATTCATAACCATCGCTATTACTCAGTTCCGAGACGGGTCTATCATGACCCGAATCGACTTGGTGAACATGATCTGAAACATGAAATTGGGTATGTCATGGGTAGGAAGAAAATGATAGGGCGACTATCAGTTGAATGCTACCCTGAACCAAGTAAATAACTATATGTCATGTTACTCTGAGCTCTCTGCGATTTTGGTTTACGTAGTGTGCACCAGTCATTGTATCTTCTTCTTTCTCTTTTCGATTTCCTTGGTCCTGCATTAGAGTTCTTTAAGGATTGTTAAGTGTATTTTAAAATTCGAGTTTGTCATCGCCCCCTATTATTCCTTTATTGGTCCTCCATTTCCTTTCACATTGCGATATAGCTTTGGGTCTCAACGAACTTTGTAGGAATTTTGGTCTGTGTTATTAACCCAGTAGGGAATAGGAAATCTTACTGTATTTCTCAAAGGGTCTCCTACTATGTGTTTAAATCTTCGTTCTACTTTGATAACGATTCTAACCCTAGCTTAGATTCTTTCGCGACTTAAAAGATTTGATACCCTCTTGTAAATTCGTTAACTGTCTAGAAAATTCGTGGGTTCTCTTAGTTTGTATTTCAAAGTCTCATACTGTGTGTTTGAATTTTCATTTTGTTCGGTAGAGGTTCTAACCCTAGCTTGATTCTTTCGTGACTTTAAAGATTTGATACCCTCCTGTAAAGTTGTTAACTGTTTGAAAAAGTCATGGATTCTCTTAATCTGTATTTCAATAGTAATTTTGGATTCCTACTGTGTGATAGAAAAATATAAGAAAAATACCCCATATTATGTCTGGATATTTTTTATTAAATAAGTGATTTCATCCGATTCGGAGGTGAGTATTTCTCCTGCAGTAGGGTGTTATGATTTTCGTTCCTTTGAATGTTTACGGTAGTGATTTTCGTGGGAAGCTATAGTTCTGTAATTCTTCCAAAATCTGAACTATTGGTTCCTCATTCTGAGATATGCAATTTGGATCTAGTTATAATTCACATCAATTCAAGTTGACATTACTATTATTGATTTATTAAGAGGGGAGTTCTCTTCAGGTTCGTAAAGATTCACTATGAAGATCGTATTATATGATATATAATCGCACGTCCAATCATGTGGAGTGTTGTGAGATTTCTTCGTTAATATGTCAAGCTTTTATAATAGACTCGTTACTCTAAGTCTAAACATATTATTCATATTCTGGACAGGTATTGTAATAGTCATACGAATCCACTTGCATGTAATAATTCAAACTCTAAATGATTCAAGTAATTACTTCTAATTTCTTTGTTCCTGTATTATGTGTTGAAAACAAGACTGTTACTTTAACTTCACTGTAAATAATATATCGAAGATAATATCAAAAGGGCGATAAATGCCTATGTGTGACATGTATGGTTCTGTGTGAATTAGTCATATTATTGAAGTATTAAATGTATAGCATTGTTTTCTTGCTTAATTACATTCCAAAATTATTTGGTTAAGTCTTTCGGTTACCAAACTAATGATGGGACCCTTGTTTACTTGCGAGGGTACCCCTCAGACCTTTATGAGTCCACTCCTCCCCCTCGGGCCTGTGCATAGTTTAGTCAGCGATGCCGATGGAAGCACTGACGCCAAAAAAATCAAGCTAATAATTGTTCATGTAGTTGAATCTTCAATAATTTATTCTGGTTAATTAACCCTTCACTTTGGTTTTACTCATTCTTGACTTTCCTTTGTGCAGGACTTAGATCACTCTGGACAAAATATTCACGAGTTCGCCTCACTCGAAAGGTATTCGAGTTCCGACTCCCGGTGTTGAGAAACTAAGCTCCCGGGTTCTATTCGTAGTGGTACAGAGTGTCATATTAGCGTACTATTATTATGATAGTTTTTATTCTAGGGTTCCATAGATAACCTGGTTAATTTGTATTTTAAATCCTTCATGAAATGAACAGTTTTGAACAAGGGAAAACCCCTTAAAATTTGGTCTCTGATTTAAATAGTGTGATGGCATGCATTAAATATATTGGAAATTACTTCTGGGTTTACTGTAATAAAAAGGGACTATAAATTTTCTATGTCGTTTATATAGAAATAGAAAAACGCTTGAATCTCATGTAACTCAAGAAGTCGACACAATGCCTTCTGTGCGTGAATATATTGGATGCTTTTATTCAGTTCTGTGTAAATAAACATACAACCATATATATATATATCTTGTCTGTGTTTTTCTTTCCAAAATTTCGTTTGGCATTATACAATTTAAATATTTCTTAAACGAAATATCTATATATATATATATATATATATATATATATATATATATATATATA
>SNQJ01S0012942.1:116654-130973 GCA_010110895.2 Picea sitchensis | reverse complement strand
ATATATATATATATATATTCTAATTATCACGGTGATACTACTGTTCTGTTTAGGTTTATTACAAACCTATAAAATCATACATAAACCTTTCCTGTAGTTCTACACTTACGATCATTCGACCTGGAACAATTCTCTAAAAATTCTTTATACATATTTATCCTTAAGCCTACATTCATACTTATACCACAATATTCCTAATATCAACCACAGATCGAACTAATATTTACTTTCCTATTGCAGTCCAGAGAGTACCTTACATGAATAGGAAAACTTTCACACATTTATCAACAACTAACACACATAGCAGCTTTCCTAACTCTACTCAATAAATAAATTCAAACTGTAAAAGCTTATTCTTTAATTCACTTCATTCTACCAGCTATTAACCAATAAAACAATTCAACAAGGAATAGGTAGATGTACATATTTGAACAAAGTGTTGGGACAACAAATGGAACAACCAAGTTCCACCCAACCATAGAACAGAACACCCAATATACTTGCTCTGTTCACCCCCTAGCCTGACCATGAATCCATGAGGGCAAACTCTAATGTTCCTCTTTCGGTATAGTCCACTTTCAGATCGGAAATTCCCCTTGCCTCACACTCAGAACAATGCTCATAACAGCAAGTGATATCCTCTCTCCATCATACTAGACAACGTCCTGCCTCCTCCCATATGCTCTATATGCCCAAGCATATTGTGCCTAGGTCTTTTTCCCCTTTGGGAATTTTTGCATCTTTACAAATCCCTGATTTTCAGGGGCTGCCAATGGCCAAATTCCTCATTTTCCACTTGTAAAATTCAATCCTAAGGTAGTTCAAGCCTATTCCCCACTCATGGAGTCATGATCAGCTGATTTCAACCTGGTTGTTCCATTTGTCCCTCAGAAATTAATATAAAAAATATTTGTCTCTTACAAGTGTCATAGTCAAAGATTTTGTTGGGAAAATCAATCTTTGCCCAACAGTCACAATAATTAATTACAATTAACCAAATTCCAAATTCGGAATTGTCATAAATGGCAATAATTTTCCAAATTCGAATTTGCCAAAAACATAAATAAATTCCTAAGTGCATACAGACTTTGATAACAATTTATTTTTGGGGATATTTCACGTGACATAGAGGATTAAACCACTCCATGAAAACATTTTTCATTGCATGCGTAAAAAGGGGAGTTTGAACCAGAGTCCAAAAGGCCCAAGGTTTCGAAGCGTTGTGTTAGGAGAAAACCTAAGTGTTTTAAAATGGTGCTCGAGCACGATGTCATATTAGACATGGTGGAGGAGCTAAGTGAGAAAGCTTTGGTGGGTAGGTTCTCAAGGAAGATATTGAAAGGAGACTTTCTAAGAAATCGGATGGAGTTGAGTTGGTGCAGGATATTGGGATATAGCCCAAGCTTTCACCTTTTACTCAATGGATGTATTTTTTTCGTGTTTAGGTATGTGGGGGACACTTAAGTGATTCTCAGTCAGTCTTGGCTTCATGGACCTTCAATTTTGGTACTGGACAGATGGAAACCTAGGTTTGATCCCAGATGGGAACCTCTGAATATTCATCACTAATGGGTTCTCTTACAAGGATTTTCATTGATATTTTGGTGTGAAGGGGTGTTGCAATGAATTGGAAATCAACTTGTTTATTTCATTGGAGGAGAACTTTTAGGACCTAGAGGATAAAAATATGGCAAATGTGTTGGTGGATATAAATTTAAGGGACAATCTCCTAGCATAAATGGAGCTTAATTATGGGGATTTGGTGGTGGTTCAACCACTGGACTATTGGTAGATCCCATTCATATGATCCAAGTGTTGGGAGGTGGGTCATGTTTCGAGGGATTGCTCAGTTTCAAGGCCCAATCAACAACCTAGGAGAAATATTTCGATAAAAAAAGGTCTCAAACAAGTGGCAAAAGAGCCATCGATATAGGAGGAGAACAAGAATGCAGAGGACACTGAGGAAAATTTGAATGAGATGGAGCCTTCAGTCTCTGGCTAGAGCCAATCATCAGGGTTGGACGTCTAAAATGCGGACCAAGTATCAATGGAGGTGACTTTAGTTGCCTTTGAAAAAGATAAGCAAATTAAACCTTCTAATTTTTTACCAATAGTAGAGGATGTTGGAAAATCTTGTGTTCCTGTTAGTTTAGGTCGAGGGGGTGGGTTGGGGTGTAGTACCTTGGATGGAGGCCCTAGTCAATCCTCACAGTCACAAGGGGACCCAAATCCTATGCATAACGGGGGGCCTTCTGTGAGGAGGGTACCCTGTGAAGCCAGTACTAAAACCCTAAAACTAGTTGTAACCTTGTCTTATTATGTGCGGTTGAGGAAGGCTTGTCTAGAGGATGGGGGTGGGGAATAAAGGGAGGGTTAGCAGTCATGGAAGGAAAACCTAGCGTGGTGGGTATAAATTATTATATTGAAAAGGAAAAAACCAAGCTGACGAAAGAAACAAGGGAGGGTAAACAATTAACAATTAATGGGGTCCTTATAGTGGACAAGCCCCGCCCTGTGGTTGCACCGTGATCATTCTCTCCTTCAATGTGTGAGGGTTAGGGGGTCTCCCAAAATGACTATCCCTCCAGAAAATGATCATGGTGTTAAAACCTAATCTTATTATGCTTCATGAAACAATTAGAATTTTCTGGAGGGATAGTTGATAGTTGTTGAAGCTCTGTCTTTGTTCCTAATGGATTAGAATTTTTGTTTTACTGATGCTTAAGGTATGTCTAGAGGCTTGGTGATGGCTTGGAACAATTGTTTTGAAGTTGAGAATTACATGTGCCCACCTGTAGGAATTCTTCTTGAAGGAAGCTCAAAAGGCTTGGGAAAACGATTCACGCTCCTAAACCTTTATGCTCCATACATCGATAAGAAACTTTTATGTGATAACTTGAAGGACCAACAATTGTTTTCAAGTAGCAATGTGATATTTGGTGGTGATCTAAACCTAACATTGAATGTGTGGGAGGTTTGGGGGAAGAAGGAAAGGCTTGATCCCCTTGCAAATTATTTTCTTAAGCTATTCGAGGAGTTGAATCTTATGGATGTGGAACCACACAAGATTGTCCCTACCTGACAGAATGCAAGGAAAGGAAGATGGGGGATTTCAAAGTGATTAGACCGATTTCTTGTTGCAGGAAATGTCATGGAGGAGGTGGGTAGATACAAATCTTGTGTTGGCTCAAGAGGGATGTCAGATCATGTCCCTATTGTACTTTAGCTTGAAGAATCAGACCATAAACCTCCTCCTCCATTCAAATTTAATCATGCATGGTTACATGATGAAGAATTTGTTAATTTAGTAGAGTCGAATTGGCATCAATACGATGCCAATTATGGCTCTTTGGCGATGTTCCAGTTTTTCAAAAACTTGATTAGGGTAAAATAAGAAGTTGTTGCATGGGCAAAGGTTAGGAAATAAGCTTTGCAGAGAGATACAAAGGATGTGGAAGTGGCCCTGGATGCTTTATTTGATCAGAATGTCAGTGGGGTGTTTACAAAGGATGAGTTCAAGTTATTAACAGAATTGGAAAATAAAAAGAAGGTTCTTTTAGAACTCGAGGAAACTGTATGGAGACCTAAAATTCAAGAGGTATGGCTTACAGAAGGTGACAAAAATACCAAGTTTTTCCACAAATATGCAGCCTATCAAAAGAATTACAATACTATTTGGGAGTTGAAAGGGGAAGAAGGTTCAAAGGTCTCATCCTTTAAGGACATAGCTACCACTGGGAAGAAGTGCTTTCAAACACTATTTAAAGATAGAGTGGAAACAAATTTTGGTGAGGTTATGAAGGTAATTAGATTATTCCCATGGTTCTTTGATTAAGAGGTCAATGAAAGAATCGATATTGTTATATGCAATGAAGAGTTGAAAGATATTATGTCATTGTTCAACAAGGCAAAAAGCCATGGACCATATGGATAGACCATTGAGTTATACTTGGCATTCTATGGCCTTTTAGAGTGTTGAGATTTTGGTAGTTGCGAGAGGTATTAACCTCCACGTGTAACCTTGACAAGAATATAATATTCCAAGAAGCAAGAGAAACCCTAAAAGCCTTGGACATAACCCTAGAAGACAAGTCAGCTAAAGAAAATAATTAATATTGAGTTTCTAGCCTCCAGAAAGAGAAGTCGGCCCAGACAACTAAGAAAGAGAAGTATAAATACAGGATGTTAGAGCTCATTTGGACACACACAGCTCACAACTGCAGAAATTTAGTAAGTGCGCAAGTTTGGAGAGTAGTTGCAACTACAGCTACTGCAACTTGTATTATTGGTTTTAGCCTTGGACTTTCTCTTGTTTATGGTTTTGACTTTCTACCTTATGTGCTAGCTCTGGAGAGAGGTACACTACATTGATTGGCTATTGGTTCTAGGGTTTGCTTCCATAATTCTTCTCTCTGTCAAGGTTAAGATGCTTTGGGGTGGCTCTGGCCTATGGTTGGGTGACAATATTGTTATATTGTCTATGGTGAAATGACCACACCTATTTTTCTAACAGGTTATGGGCCCATACTATCTTCAGACAGTCTAAATGTTGGAAGATAGATTGGAAAGATTTGCTCAGTTACAGTTGCAGTTGCAGTAAAAAAATTTGTTGCAGCAACGAAACCCCAACCCTCTTGTTGAGGAACCTTAAGTGAAGAGATTGACCTAATTTCTGGATAGCCTAGTGCACCTTAACCTAGCGCACCTCCTGGTAATATCAACAAGCTAAGACATCAAGTTTGAGTTTTTGGTCAAAGTTAAAGGTTGACCAAGCCAAAGCAGTCATGGATTACTCTATGAAGTTATAAAACAAGTTAGAAGGGGCTTCTAACTTCAGAGCATGGAAGACAAGGATTAAACTCATCCTTGCCAAGAATAAAGTGTTGGATATCATGAAAGGAAAGATCGTGGAACCAAAGTTTGAAGAAGGAAAAGAGAAGGAACCTCATAACATTGCAATTATGGAGAAGTTCAAGGACAATGACATCAATGCCATGAGTATCATAGTCAACTCTGTAAAAGACCACTCGATACCCTAAATCTCTCATCTTGACTCATCTAAGAAGATGTATGATGCCCTAACTAAGCTCTTCTCAGTCAAAAACATTGGACAACTAATGGGTCTAAAGAATGAGCTCTATGACATGAAATTGAATGATGATGATAGCATAACATCATACTTTGTAAGAATCTCTCAGTTAAGAGATCAAGTACAAGCTATTGAAGAAATAATTTCAGAAAAGGAACTGGTAAATATAGTACTCAATGGCCTTCCCAAGACATGGGATGCATTTGTCGCAAGCATGAACACAACAAAGGGGTATCCCACATTTGAAGAACTTTGGACTTGTTGTGCACAAGAAGAATCAAGGATTAACGCAAAAGAGAAATCCCAAAATAAATACGAAGATCAAGCCTTCACAACAAAGTTCAATAATTTCAGGAATAAGAAGAATTTTGGCTTGAGGAAGAAACCAAATCAAGAAAAGGATATGTCAAAGATACAATGCTTCAACTGTAAAAAATTATGATCACTACAGGAACCACTGTCCAGAGTTAAAGAAAAGGAAGGAAACAGAAGAAGCATCAGTTTTCGAAGAAAGGGAACCCTCAAAGAAGGCCAAGCAAGATAAAACAAACTTCTTCTTCTAATTCAAGGTAACAATATTCTTCAAAGTTATTGTACATACCATGTTTACATAGTTTTTGTACATATCACACATGTCTATTTCTTAGAAGATAAGATGTTCAAGTGAAACAATACATATGGATGAATAACAAGATAAGGATTGTTATCATGATGACTACAAGTCAAGCAATACACATGAAAAGATGAAGTATGTTGACAATCCCTTGTAAAAATTCATGTGGAAGCTATTATATAAGTAACAACTGCCAGATAAGCCGAAATCATAATCAAACTTGAAGAGACCCAGAAGAAGTCAAAACAGAAAGAAGTCAACAATCAAGAGGAAATTAGAAAAAGACTTGTGACACTTTCAAGAAGGCAATAAGGATGCAGATGGAAGCGTGGACTCTCTTAGATGGAGGGAGCTTATTACAGAATTCCAAAAGAAGAGCATGCATTCATGCATGAAGCAAGGATTATGAGGGAGCTAATCCTAAATGATATGATCCATTAAGGATTATGAAGTATCTTTCCATGTTCCCATTAAAAATAGTAGCCATGAGAAGTAACACGTGTTCAGTTTGACTCTAGAAGAAGTCTTCTTCGAAAAGAAGCCTTAAAGTATCCTTGGTTGTCCATCTACATCCATGATCCTATGATGAAAGGAAGAAGTTGGAATCTTCATGGCATGGAATATATATAAGACTCCATGGACCCAAGAGCTAAAGAGAAACATGAGGAAGAACATGAAGATTCCAAGAAAGAAAGAAAATCCATAACAACCAGTTATTATACCGACAATCACAAAGACTACCAACTTGGTTTGAAACCACTAGAAGCAATCAAGCAGAAGAAATGGAAGTTATGATAAAGAACAATGTATGTAAGAAAATGTGAAAAAGAATTATGAATGGAAGCATTGCAAGATTCAGAAGTTCTTCTAGAGGAAGAGAAAAGACTATGACGATAACTCGTTCTAGTAAACCAGATATACCTCCTGTAGTATCCATGGATTGGAATTTACATATAAAATATTGTTCTTCCCAAATAAAGAAAATTGAGAAAGAAGCTTATACCAGAAAGAGACCCATGTATGAAAATATAAGAAGACCTTGTATGGATTCAAACAACTTGATGCAGAGTATCTTATATACAACAAAAACGTGGTGAAAACCTTCTATGACAGAAATAGTGTATCAGAATGGTTACTCGGAAGTCTGAGATGATGGATTGCTAATCCATGACAAACTCTCATGATGACATAATAAGTGTTACATGGATATGTTTGAGTTTGAGCTTTTCCACGATGTCATGAGCTAGCAGGAAACAAAAGTACTGAATTCAACCATGATATATTGTAATGATCAGAGCTATGTGAAGCCTTCGAAGAAAACTAATGTTCCATGACAGACCGAAGTACATTGAGATCAAGCACTATATTCTCCATGATAAAGTCCACAAGAGAGAAGTGATTCTCCAGTATATCTCCATTGATGAGCAGATAACAGATATTTTGGTAAAGCATTTGTCCAAGATGAAAAGTTTGTGTACTTAAGAAACAAGTTGGGGCTCGTGGAGACAACTTCCTTATTGAAAAAGGAAGAGATTACTCCCAAGTTGGGAGGGAGCACTTATATGTTATTGATTTATGGATAGTCATTTTTCAGTTCGAAAAATGGACCAGGATGAGTAGTTCCCTTCCAGTTTGGAAAGTGGTTTGAGATTTCTGACGGACGTGCATTTTCCAGTTCAGAAAATGGTCTATATCAGACAATCATTTTCATAATGAAAATGGTCTGATAGATTGTTGATGTACCATAGACAATGATTCCCCTTGTGGCTAGTGTGGGGGAATGGTCTAGGGCAATCATTCTTTTTGGCAGTCACTCTGATTAGTGGCCAAGTAGAATGGTCTGCCTCGTTGGGCAATCATTCTTTCGAAGTTCACAGTTGTGAGAAGTTTCGAAGAATGGTATGTTTTAGAGGTTGGTACATGAGTCATTTCCATTAGGAAATGGTCCGGACAGTCATTCACTAGGGTAGACTCATTCTCTCCAGGTTTCACTATGATTAGTGTTGGAGGAATGGGCCAGTTAGGTGAATGGTCCAGGTTCAACAATCATGGACATGCATTCCCTAGGGCAGACTCATTCTCTCGAGGTTGCACTATGATTAGTGCTAGAGGAATGGCCAAGTTAGGTGAATGGTTCAGGTTCAGAAATCAGGGACAGTTGTTATTCTATGCTTGAGAAGAATAGTCCAGATAGCCCATGGATGATGTTTTACCTTCTGAGGGAAGATGTTCTTCCAGATCTCACAGATGTGAGTGGAAGAATGGCCCAGACGACTCAGTTTATATCATGATATTGATTTATGAAGGTTGATATTAGATGATATGATTTCTATGGAGACTGTATGTCTTTGGACAGTAGATGTATGCTACTGTGGTGGATGTTTTCCACTAGTTGTGATTATCTGTCACTGATTAAGTAGCCGTGTGATACTTGGTGTGGTTGTGAACCACTGGATGGTAGTTGTGTACTACTATGGATAGACACAGTTGTGTTCTATTGAATGGCCTTGCTCTAATTGCCATGAAGACTATCAATAGTGTTGGAAATGATTACCAGCTAGATGGATAGTCAGTGTGCTAGTGGACATACATTCTCCAGGCAGAAAATGGTCCAGGACATTTATTCTTCTAGGATGTATGTCCGGATTAGAATAATAGTCCTTGTATCTCATGGCGTGGCTTCCAGCATCTGTTGGAACAATTATTCGTCTAGGACATATGTTCAGATTAGAAGAATGGTTCTTATATCACTCTATGGAGTAAGTGATTTATTCAGCATCATGCTTGATTACTCAAATGGAGTATGGCTTCGAGAGATGATGTAGTTGATGTTATCAGATGATACTAATAGTGATGATGGTGCTCATGATTTGATCATGAGATAACATGTGTGGCTATGATGATGCTACCAGTTAAATGATCTGCTTGTGCTCAAGATTATTTCCTTTAATACCTCCCTAGCTAGGAGGGAGTGTTGATATTTTGGTACCTACAGGAGGTATTAACCTCCATGTGTAACCTTGACAAGAATATAATATTTCGAGAAGCAAGAGAAACCCTAAAAGCCTTAACCCTAGAAGACAAGTCGGCTAAAGAAAATAATTAATATTGAGTTTCTAGCCTCCAGAAAGAGAAGTCGGCCCAGACAGCTAAGAAAGTGCAGTATAAATATAGGATGCCAGAGCTCATTTGGACACACACATCTCACAACTGCAGAAATTTAGTAAGTGCGCAAGTTTGGAGAGTAGTTGCAGCTGCAACTTGTATTTTTGGTTTTAGGCTTGGACTTTCCGCCTTGTGTGCTAGCTCTAGAGAGAGGTACGCTACATTGATTGGCTATTGGTTCTAGGGTTTTCTTCCAGAATTATTCTCTTTTTCAAGGTTAAGGTACTCGAGGGTGGCTTCGGCCTATGGTTGGGTGACAATATTGCTATATTGTCTATGGTGAAACGATCACACTTATTTTTCTAACATGGAGGACGGCATGCTAAGGTGATAAAAGGATATAAGGCTTTAGGAAAAATATTGGGGGCTATGAATGCCACCTTTATTGCGTTAATACCGAAATCAAATAACCTGGTAACCTTTGGAGACTTTGGATTAATTTCTCTATGTAATTTGGTCTATAAAATTGTTTCGAAGATCACTGCGAACAGTTTAACGTCAACCCTTTCAATGTTTATCTTAAAGGAACAATTTGGTTTTCTCTTCAACAAGGAAATTCATGATACAGTAAGGATAGCCTAGGAGGGTCTCCACTCAATTGAAGGAGGAAAGTAGGCAACATTAGTTATGAAAATAGACCTCTCCAAGGCATGTGACAAGGTTAGTTGGTTCTTCTTGAGATAGGTGTTGCTACAAACATGATTGAATCTTTAGTTAATCAATTCGATAATGGGGTGTTTAGAGTTAGACACCTTTGAAGTCTTGATCAATGGATCACCCTCAGAATTTTTCAGATCCTCCAGGGGATTAAGGCAGGGTTGTCCTATGTTTCCCTTCATATTCCTTCTTGTGGCTAAAGCTCTTAGCATGTTGATTTTGGATGTAAGGAGAGCGAGATGCCTAAAAGGAACCAAGATGATGTGTATATTTTTCATTTTCTCTTTACTGGTGACATTCTCCTCTTTGGGAAGGGAAACTGGAGGGAATTGAATTACCTCAAACTTATTCTTGACTCTTTTTGCAATTCAACGGGGTGGAAATAAACCTAAGGAAATCATGTATTCTATTTAATGACATCATTGAAAACTTGAAAGGGAGGATTGCTCAAATTTTTCCAGTGAGGATGGAACCAATAGACAAGGGTGTGAAGTATCTAGGGTTTTTCTTAAAACCCAATTGTGACAAAAATGTGGAATGGCTATGGTTAACTAAAAAATTGAGGACAAAATTAATTGTTGGTGTCATAGTTGGTTGACCAGAGGGGGAGGACTATTTTTTATCCGTTCAACACTTGAGAGCATATCGATATATTGGATGTCTATTGTGCACATCCTGAAAAATATCTTGGAAGGGATTTAGAGGAAGTGCTCTATTTTTTTTGGGTGGACAGTAAGGAGAAGAAAGGTATTCCACTAGTTAAGTGGTCTTGGATTGCTAGTAAGAAATAATTTGAGGGCCAGGGGATAAAAAATCTTTATTCTTTTAGACATGTCTTAGCAACCGAAATCCTTTGGAGGCTACTATTTAATATAATTTTGTGGGGAAAAGTGATGAGGGCGAAGTATTTGGACGATAAGGATCTAGAGGACTAAATTAGACATGAGCACAAATCTTTTAAACGGGCTTCAAATGTGTGGAAATGACTTGTAAAAGCTTATGAGATTCTAGGTTGATGGGTAGCATGGAAGATAGGGAAAGGGTCGGAGGTTAAGATCGATGAATTTCCATTGATTGGGTTGGAACTAACAATAGGCTCTCAAATATTCTTACTAATCATCTCCATACAAGAGGCCTTACAAACTTAGCAGAAGCTGCAGAAGGTCAGGTTCTTGGCACAAGATTCCAGGTTTGGAAATCAACAAAAACTTTGAACATGGAAGGGGAAATGGTAGTGGAGTGGTCAAATTATATCCTTTCTTTGAAGTATAGGGCCATGTCATTGGCAGAAGAAGACAACGAGTTGTGTTGGTATAGGAATCTAGAAATAAGGGTCCTCACAACGAAGCTGGGATACGAAGCAAAAATTAGTGAAAATGTTGGTGAAGAGATGCAGTAGTGGTGGAAGGAAACTTGGAAATTTGTTTGTCCCTTAAAAACTAGGATATTTCTATGGTTGGCTTTGTCCAACAAGATCCTAACCTGGGACAACAAATAGAAATGGAGTTGGATTGGACCGAGCTAGTGTTATTTCTGCAAACGTGACGACAATACTACAACTCATCTCTTTGTTCACTATACTTTCTCTCAAGAAGTTTGGAAAGATTTGCTTCAACATTACCATATTCAGTTTGAGTGGGAAAATTCTACCTCGTTAGAATGCTTTGAATCCTAGTTAAGTAATAGAGCAGTTAGTTCTCATAAATCCCTTCCAGTTTTTGGGATTTGGGGCATATGGATTTTGAGGAATAGAGCAATTTTTTAAGCGAAGGAGGCTAACTTAAGGAAGCTTACCCATCAGATTAAGATGTCCTATGGAGAAGGGAAGAAGGAGCTAGAGGAGGACAATCTAAGGTTTTTACAGGCTCCTACAATTGATTTAAACAAATCTTGGGGCTACTTTGATGGTGAAAGCCAAGGATCACCGGGGGAATGTGGAGCGGGAGCTATCGTTTTTTCTCAAAACAAATCACTATATTACCTTGAAGTATGGTGCGAGAGCGAGTACCAACAATAGACTTGAACTCTATGGCCTCTAGATACTGATAAGGGAAAGAACTGGAACATCAGGTGAGCAAGATCTAGATTATGGGTGACTCCAAGATAGTACTGGACTGGGCAAGGGGAAGAAACAATATTACAAACTTGCTCTTAAAACTTATCATGGATAGAATTTAGGAATTGAAAAGAGGATTTGAGGAAGTTTCATTTATTCATGTCTACAAATATTTCAACAAGAAGGCTGACACACTTTCCAAAGAGGCTCTTTGACTACAGGAAAGAACATTTCTATCTCAAGAGTTCAAGGACAAGGAACTTCAGGCAGAAATACAAACCTCTCTTTTTTTTAGGAGCAATGTCTAATGTTACATTGAAACATAAGCATGGTCAAACAAAATTGTTTTGTTTGTTTTGTCTAGTCATGGTTATATAAGGGATGTATGGAAGATGAGGGCTAACAATGAGTTTTTTTTAGATGTACCGTGAAGATGAAGTTATAGTTATGTTTGTTGGTTGGAAGTGTTTTGGTATCTAGGCCAGAGGGCTAGTTGATGTGCATTTGATTTCTACTTGAAATATCAACAAAAGGTTTTTTTCCTTGGGGAAAAAAGTTACAAAATTAATTAATTGTATATTAATTATCTCTCCCCTTTGTTGTCAAGGTCTTCTCTTTCACCGAAAAGGAAACCAAAGCCCCCTCTTGATCAAGTAGATATATCCTCTGAGTCTTGTGTGAGCTAGGTTCATCAAGTAGAGGAATCAAAGGTAGAAAATGAGATTTAGGATGAACCACCAAAATAGAGAAAATTGGAACCATAGGATCCAACAATGTTTGTCTAGGACTTGAAGAAGGAATGGACAAGAGTAGTAAGAAGAAGAAGAGCACGATAGTACCACAACCTATGATGACAAGAAAACTATTTTAGGTTCATAGTTTGTCTATATTTACTCATGTATCTCATGCTATGAAAGAAATTTTGGGCACCAAAATTTTAGGAGTGGGAAAAATCTCTAAGCCTTATAGAGTTAAGAATATCTCCCTCATCTAGCCTTGGCCCCCTTTTGTATTATATTGATGTACAATTTAGTTGTAATTTTTTTAATACAAATTTTAACCATTCTTGTGATTTTTTTTTTCAAAATTTGTAATTTGAATTATCATATGAATATGAAAATGTTTATAGTATACATGAGCAATTGTTGTGTGAATTTTTAATTTTGTAAGTGCTTCAAAGTCCCCACGAGCATATGTAGTCAAAGTTTTTTAAGTGGTTGACAATGTATGCAGTACAACGAACAATATTCCACGTTGGAGCCCAAGTTCCACCACCATGTATTTTCAGCTCCTCCACTACCATAAAATTCGCATAAATTCAAGTTGCATTTAGTGGTATTTATCATCTTATCTACACATTATAGAATGATAATACAACGATTTCATGATAAAAGATGAACTAATTTTAAAATGTAAATCCAAATGCTAACATGCAATTATATGTTAAGCATAAAAGCTATTCCCATGTTTATTTATATGTTTTTATATTAAGGTCAAATAAAATTGTGTTTACTCATATTTGTATGCATTCAATATTCTAAGGAAACGGTTAATATGAGAGAGGAGATTTTAAAATAGTAGAATTTATTTCAAGATGGTGATTATGGTTTCTTATCTTATTTATTGTTTGTTGTTTTATTATACAACATATTTATGAAGGAGGAGAGGGGTTAAACAAACATGTATATTCATCTTGCAACCAATTAATCATTATATTAATGGGAGGGCTACTATCTTTATGAATACTCTCATTAACATAATGATTAAGTTATATTGAAACTTATATCTTATCACAAACCATAGTTGATAATCATATAAAATAACACACAAAATGAGAGAAAAAATTAAAATCATAACAAATATTATAAAACACTAAACACAACATATTCATATGCATTCAATATTCCAAGGAAATGATTAATATGGGAGAGATGAGATTTTAAAATAATAAAATATATTTCAAAACAATGATCATGGCTTATGACTTTTTATCTTATTTAGTATTTGTTATTTTAGTACACAAAATATTCCATAAAGAAAGAGGGAGGACAAATAAACACTGATATTGATCTTACAACCAATCAACCCCTATATTATATTGATTATATTAGTGAGAAGGTCACTACCTTTATGAACATTCCCATTAAAATAATAATCAAACAATATTTAAACTTATACCTTGTCATAAACCATACCTCACAATCTTATAAAATAACACAGAAAAATAAGAAAAAAAATTAAAATCAAAAAATATTATAAAACACTAAACATATATTATCTTATTTATTATTCATTGTTTTATTAAATATATACATGCATACTATTATCCTTTAAAAAAATAAAAACACATATATTCATAAAATAAAAGTTTTAAATTTTTATAAATAAAAGTTATAACCAATTTAATAGAAAAAACATATTCTAAACAAGGTTATGTGGTAGCGTAGTCCCTGCCAAGGAGGTTAGAAAGCAAATTGTGGAAAATGGGGTCGAATTGTAAATGACGGAAGTGTTAGGTGCAAAATGTATATCACGAAAATGTTGTGTGCAACATGTATATCACGGAACATGGGGCAAAAGTAAATGACGGTTGGCAAAAGTAAATGAAGGTTGGCTTGTAGAGCACCATTTATTTTTTGAAGGTAAATAAGAAACATTTTTTTTTTTTTTTTTTTGTTAATTTGTGCAGGACCTGCGATTAACCTGTGGCTTGAGAAACCGCGACTCAGGGGCATCTAA
>SNQJ01S0012942.1:89509-115384 GCA_010110895.2 Picea sitchensis | reverse complement strand
TTTTTGTTTCTGTCATATTGTTGACAATGGTGCCAAAAGGAATGACCGTTTTTAAAAAGAAATTATCTTCATATTTTAACTCGGCCTGCAAATGTTCGAGCAAACTATGTTCCCTGGTTCCAAGGGAAGTGATGGTTTGTGATCTTTTCCACGCCTCGGTAAGCAGTTCCATTCTTTTTTTTATATTATTCTCCACATATCCTTTACAAGATGCGAGGAGGGTGGAGGATGCTTTTACGTTGGCTCCAGGGGTGGCAGGCATGGCTATTGCCAAAGGATGGACAAGCTATGGCATAGGAATGAAAGTGTCTTCCAATTCCTTGACTCGGTCCTTCAGTTTGGCATTCTCGGTCTCGATGCCTCCAATGGAATCATGAAGTGCTTCTCCGCTCGCGGTGTGAAGTTGACAGATTTGGGATGGCCGCATGTTGGCAAGGTCAACCTCTAAACGAGATTTGTCTTTCTTATTTTTAACATCTTTTTTCTCAATTATCAATTTTTTTGACTGGGTATCAAAAACAACGCTCTGGAACACGAAGGATTCATCTTCGTCAAAATTTTCAGTAACGGATATGTCCATTGGACGACTATGGTGGATGGCGTCTCCGGGCTGATCAAGGAAGCGGATCATGCTATCCAGATCAGTGTCAAGCTCCATGTTCTCACTCTAAATTTTTGGCTCTTCTGCCTGCCCCACATTTTTTTTTCTCTTCTTCTCTACTAGAAGCTTGTGAGAACTATCAATTTTAGAGTGACGAGGGTCATTATCTCCTCCTCCATTTGAAGAACTCTGAGTTTCTTTGTTGTTGTGGTGGATCGTTGGAGCGATGCTTCGGGATGTCGTACTTTTTGGAGTGTTATTTGTCGATTTAAGACTCTTGTCACCAGGGCCTTTCCCCTGTTGTGTGTACAATTTAGTGCAGCTTTGCACTGTGTCTACGTCGCCGGCATCAGAGGCAGGACCGTTGCCGCCACTATCTCTGTTTTTTGGCAGGTGTTTATTTAAAAAACAATCGTTGAGGCCAAGTGTTTGTAAATGTTGTCGAAAAATATTATAGGGGTCGAACCCTCTTATGATTTTAGCATATCTCAGGTTGGAGATGCTAGAATGTGCTGCGAATTTGTCAATTTTGTTGACGTTTTTCAACACGAACTCCCCTACTTTCCAAGGTAGAGGAATGAACTGGTTTTTTTTCTTCGATTGCAACAGATGGAACCGGTAGCTATATTGTCGTGCTACTTCTGCAACAAACATTATGTCTGTAATGTGACATGGAAGGAGAGCAGGTTGTTCCATGGAGCCAAAAATTCTTATGACAATGTAATTATCCAAATGTTCGAGTGTCCCTTCTTGTCCAAAAAACAGGTTGCTTGTTCACATATGCGGGGAGCATTTTATCCTAACAACAAAACTTTGAAAACAGAGACAAAGCCATTAAAAACCTCATAAAAACAGTGGGAAGCCTTGTGCTTCCACAAGGCCTGGTACCAGAACGTTACTGGGTGAAATTCGCAGTTGACATTCTTGGACAGAGACAATTGTGGAAACCGACAAGAATGCGGTATTGCAAAAACTAAATAGGACGACATATAAAATTTCTTTTCCCTTTTGAAGCTTGACAATTGGGAACGGATTTCATGGGAAATTAACCTGCCCCAATAAAAAAATGGCTTGTTCGTTGACTGTGAAATACAAAATATAAAGGGCCATTCAGGAAATAGTTGTTGTGGACTCCTATCCTGTTATTCTTGTAAACAGCCAGGCAATTTCATGAAATGGATTTCTAAATGAACTAACCTGGAAGTTTGTAATATCTTCAGGAACTAGAAGCGAGTTTTCCAAAAAATGGGGCAAGAGGTCCAACCCGTTATTATGCTTTGCTAGGAACTGTTTGCAATCTTTTCCTCTGAACGTCAATGTTGGCTCCGACAATCTTAGCATCTGGTGGAAGGCCTGAGGTGACAAAGAAACAGAAGAGCCGTCCCGCAGTGGAATAATTATTTTTTCTGAAATAAATTTATTGACACACCAAGAGACCAAGTCCTTACAGTCAAAAACCTCAAGAACACATTCTGCATTTTACTTGGTTCTCTGCGGTAGAGGTTGAGTAATAAGAATATGCCCTGGACCACTGGAAGTTATGGTCCTCGCGCCCGAGGATGTTCATTGTATCTCCACAGAACTGTTGTCAAGCTAATGCCATAGGTTTATGAGAACGTTGGTTTGCTCCAGATGATGGTTTAAATGAACAATTAGAGTCGATAATGTAACTCTTCGCTAAATCTTGGTTAAATGCTTATGAATGGGAAAGCTCCTCGAGCCTTTCACTGATTAATGATGATCTGTTAGCAGAAAAGGTTATTTATTGCATATTTAGAAATGCGAAGGTGGCCGGTACGACGAAGAGCAATTAAGGATTGGAGGTTTAGTGAACATGCGAAGGCCACGACGTGCGAACGACATTTCATGATTTTTAAATCAACACTCAGAAGGGATAATATAATCCCCCCCGTAAATCTTGGTTTAATGTGCATCAATAGGAGATCTCCTCGAGCCTTTCGCCCATCAATGACAATCTATACGATTCCTGCATGATGACCTGTTAGAATTGTATGTCAGTAATTCCATATTTAGAAACAATATATATATATATATATATATATATATCTTTTATTATAGAAAAGTACGAAGGTGACGAAGACGACGAAGAGCAAGGAAAGAATGTCAAGCTTTGAAAAGCGGTCGGACGAGATTCAAAAAAGGGTTACGGGAATACTCAGGACAGGCGAGTGTTGCACGATCAAATTTTATGTATCGGAATTTTTGAGTGCAAAATGTGTAAAACAGAAGAGATGATGATGGGGCAATTCAATGACCGGTTTATATATTTGCGAAATTCCAACAAAGTGGCTAAGTATGGAATAGGAAAATTGCTAATTGCATGCCTAGAAATAAGATCTTATATATAATTTGCAATTGTTAATTGCAAAGGGATGCAGGCATAAGAAACAACGACTAGGAACTGAATATTTCTTCAACCCACCAAACCGACGATCCGCCAAAGAAATGGCAAAGTATGGCAAGAGAACAGACAAGCGAAGAAATGGCAAATTATGGAAAGAGAACAGACAGGCTTCAAAATGGGGTGACAATAGTTCCACAAAAGATGCGAGGACCTGACGGTTAAATTGTATTTCTCAGAAGTTTTCAGTGCAAAATGTATACCACGGAAAAGGGCATGATAGGATTGTAATACAGAAGAGGGTATGATCTGAGTCCGATTGCAAATTTGTATATCGTGGAAGTGACGTTATTGTTCACAGACCATGGAACAAAAAAAGTCCAATCTAGAGCCTCGCCTACCGGGAATTCACGGTCGGAGAAGTTTATGGGTATGGAATGGGGAAGCGGTCAGTCGGTGTCGCGATAAAAGAGCACGAGTGCAAGTGTGATCCCGCAACACCGGCCACATGCGCAAGCATACATTTTTGAAAAAACGAATAAGTTAAGAAAAAGATAAAGTTCAGGGAAAAGAGAAACGAAATAGAATCGTGAAGTTGGCGGGAACAGAAAACAACGACCAAGAATACGATCTGCGAGTTTACTTGGTTCTTTCTTGTATGCTTCATCTGTCAATTTGTATATCGCGGAACTGTGAGGCATTTTATTAGCCAGCCAGCCCGCAAGTCCGGCTGTCAATTTGTATAGTGCGGAACTGTGGGTGTTGTTTGCAGGACACAGAACTATAGAGGAAATGCTTTTCCCTTTAATATAGCTTATGTGGGGAAAATGTGGTATGGCTCAATTTAGCACTTTCCCATCCATAAACAAAGGAAATCTTGCGATCCCTGGAGCCCGTGTGTCAATTTGTATATCCCAGAGCTCCGAATGTTGTTTGGAGATCACGGAAAAGCAGAAGTGCAATGTTGACCCAGTGAACGCGCAAGTCCGCTTGTCAATTTGTATATCGCGGAACTATGGGTGCTAGTTTTAGGACACAAAATAATAGAAGGTCAATTTAAAGAAAGGGGTAGCGCTCGTTGGAAACACGTCAATCCGCCAAACTGCGCAGCAAGGCATTTTCGGAAAAAAAATGATTAACTAACCAAGAAGAGAAACTACAGGGAATAAAAGAGTGGGAAAATAGAAAGTCATAAGGCAGTTTTCGTAAGTGCGAATTGGTTTCAAAGAAGCCCCACTGTTGCAAAACCATCATTTTCTACTAATTTCCAGCAAATGCATTGTTGAAGATTAGATTTTATTGCAACTCGTGCATGTAAATATGTTCTTGATACATTCTTCCATGACTGCAGCATATTAAGTTAACTACTAAACTTCATTTTCTACTAATTGTCAGCAAATGCTTTGTTGAAGATTATATTTTATTGGAACATGTAGGTGTAACTGTGTTCTTGATACATTCTTCCATGACTGCAACATATTAACTCAAGTATTAAACTTCTTGCATTATGGGTTTTTAGCATTAAAACTTAATAATTGCATGTCTAGAAACAAGAATAACGATTTTGCTGCAAGATTCTACATTGGTATTGCTATGTTCTATCTGCATTACGAATAGAATTGAACGTTGGTTTGAAACTGTGTAATCCATTTTTTGTTTGCATAAAAGGCTAGTGGATTGACACAATACATTGTCATATAATTGTTAGATGCACAATATCCAAGAAGTACAAGAGCACCGAACCATGCCAATGAGAACAAGCATTAAATCCATAAAAGAAGCAACAACGAAGAGTCGAAGACAATTATTTTTTAATAGCAATTCCATTTAATAAAATAAGAAAAACACCCAATAGTGTACATCTATCCTTAGAAATTCGACCCAGTTCTTCGGGCCAAAACATTGAACGTATCTGCGACAAACACAGGCACGAGATCCGCAGTATGCAAGATCCTCGCAGTTTTCTTCTCGATGAATCATCATGTGCTGAATTTGATAGTTTTTACAAGCTTCCCGTGAGGAAGAAGACGAAAAACATTGCAAGGCAAATGGAATAGCTCTTAGCTGAAACCGCCTCTGCATAATCAAAAACAAATCAGGAGCACAGGTTGCATGTGCAATTTCAGAGGTCCAAATTAGTCCATTCTGGGTGGAAGGAGATGACTAGTACAAAAATGCCTTGCAATAGTGAGAGTTTTGGCCCTGATTCCCGAAGATGTTAATTGTATATCCAGAGAACAGGGCACTAGTCTCGCAAGTGAATATTTTTTTGGCTTGAAATATATCTCTAGGAGCATCAACAAATCATTACTTTACAGTGAAACTCTTCTCCCCAGAACAGACTAATTTGGAACTCTGGAATTCCTATTTTTGCGTTGCAAAGCGACTATTGCGTTAACCATCGGTTTCTTTTCTGAAACTCCTTTTGGTGTTGTCAAGACCGCCATCACCGAGCCGAGAAGTTTCGTCCATTATAGTTGATTTCAATTTGGGCACAGGAGTGGGAAGAGTCTATGCATTGCCATCATCCATTTTCGTATCATCGCCCATCATATCATCTTCTTCCGGCTTGGAATTCATGACATCAACCTATGTGCCATCCATGAATGCAACTGGGCAGGTTCTCTGAGCAGGCAGGGTTGCCTTGGAATTCTTTGGCTTGAAATATATCTCTCGGTGTACCAAGGGACCATCTCCTTTTTTGCTCCTAAGCAGAGGGAGATGAGTAGTAAGAATATGCCCTGGAATAGTGGAACCTTTGGCCATTATGCCCTAATGTGTTTACTGTATCTGGACAGAAATGTCGCCACAACTAAACAAGAATTTCCATTTGCTCGAGACGGTGTTTGAAATGAAAATCGAGGAGGGATAATATAACCCTCCGCAAATTATGGTTTAATGCGTATCAATGGAATATCTCCCTGAGCCTTTCGCTGATGAATGACAATCTCCAGGGTTCATGCAGAATGATTTGTCACCATCACAACTCACTAATTGCATAATTAGAAAAAAAGTGTGAAGGTGACGGTGACGACGAAGAGAGATTAAGAATTAGAAATTTCTTAAAAGTGCCAAGCCGTCGACGCACAAAAAACAAATTGCATCATGTTTGAAATGAATACTTGGAAAGGATAACATACTTGTGCGCAAATATTATTTTAATTCGTAGTAATGACAAATCTTCTCTGGACTTCCAGACATTAATGACAATCTTAACGATTCATGTAGGATGAACTACTAGCATTAAAGCTTAATTATTGCATATCTAGAAAGAAGTACGAAGGCAGCGGTGATGGCGTATTGCGGCGAGGCACCGGCCAACCCGTGAAATCGATTCCAAGAAATACCTAAGTATGGAAAGCGGTCGGGCGAGTTACAAAAGAAGCAGGGTAGAAGATATACCCAAGAGACGTGAAGGCCCGATGGTCACATTGCATCTCAGTGACAGATATCGGTCGTCAATTTCTATGTGGCAGAATTTTGGCTATTGTTTGTGAGTAGGGGAACAACGGAAGCGCAATGGGGAGAGGGAAATTTTTATATTATTGAACCTGGGGTTCTCTATATAAAAGCATGAGACATTTGGAAAAAGGACCAAGTAAACAGAAAGTGAAAGCATACGAGATGAAGGGGGGTTTGTTTGCAAATTTGTAAATCGCGGAAGTCCGGGTGCTAGTTGCAGGGGGCGGAACAATGGAAACGCAATGTTAAACCCTCCCATGCAGGAACCCGTATTTCAAGAAGGAAAAGCAGAGAGAAAAGATAAACTAGAAATTTTCGAAAAAACAAGTAATACACACTAAATATGTACTATAAAGTATGAACATGAGATGTTATAGAGCATGTACGTATTCCGAATTCGATACTTAGGCACTTTTTGGATCATGGGTTCTCGGACTGGCGGGCTCTAAATTGGGCATCCATTGTTTTGTGGCCTACAAATAGCATTTAGAATTCTGCAATATACAAATTGGCCAGCGGACCTGCGGGGTACTCGGGCATTGTATTGTTCCCGCATTCCATGCTTAAGCCAATCTTTGGATCGTGGGTACTCGGGCTGGCGGGCTCAAAATTGGGCCTCTATTGTTTTGTTAGCTACAAATAGCACCCAAGAGTTCCGCAATATACAAATTGACAGACGGACTTGCGGGCTGGCTCGCTCAACATTGCATTTCTATTGTTCTGTGTTGTTCAATCAACACTCGGACTTCCGCCATATACAAATTCACAGATGGAATCCATAGCGGGCGGGCCCAACCTTGCGATTGTTTATGGATGGTGATCCCTATGAACTATGTAACACTACAAAAAAAACATTATTTTCAAAACTATAGTATTAATATTAAATATTGATATTGTACAATTTAATTACATAAAATTATAAAAGGATGTGAAATATCTTGTTTCAAAGAAAAACCCGCATATTCGGAAACTTCGTTCCAAAATTTTTGTATAATATGAAACGGGCAAGAGGTTGGTCGGGCTGTTGATATAAAAATGGGTGGAAATCTGAACACGTGTATCCTTCAAGTTCCGCACCTACAAAATTTCGCAAGAACTAAGTTATACATACCAAGTATGTACTTTTATAAATTATGGGCATGAGATCTTAAAAAGCATGTACGCAGGCCTCATTCCATACTTGGTCATTTTTTGGATCACAGGTTCTCGAGCTAGCAGGCTCAAAATTGGCTATTTGTTATTTCGTGGCCTACAAATAACACCGACAGTTCCGTGATATACAAATTGACAAGCGGATTTGCGGACTATTTCAATTTTAAGGGCCTCGTGTTGCTGTAATAACAAATTTGGACTTGGGCCACTTTATATTCGTTTCTTACAATATCAAACGGAGAAGCGGTCGGTTGGGTTGGTCATCTAAAGGTAATTGAAACCTGAAGTCGTGAATCCACCAACTTCCGCAGGTATAATTTTTCCAAAAAATGAGTAATACATACTAAGTATGAACTCTTACAAGGTATGGACATGAGGTTTTTATATAGTTTGTACAAATCCCGCATTTCATACTTGGCCACTTTTTTGATTGCAGGTTCTCCGTCTAGCGGGCTCAAAGCTGGGCCTCTATTGCTCTGTATCCGAAGCTGCGGATTGGGTCCTTCAACGTTGTCGTTCTATTGTTCCGCGTCTTTTAAACAACATTCAGAGGAAACGAGTAATACATAGTAAAGATCTACTTCTACAAACTATGGACATGACATTTTATAGAGCATGTACGGATCCCTAATTCCATACTTAGCCACTATTTGGATGGCGGATTCTCGGGCTGGCGGGTTCAAAATTGGGCCTCTATTGTTCCGTGCCCTACAAATAGCATCCACATTTCCGCGATATACAAATTCACAAGTGGACTTGCCAACTATTTGAATTTTAAGGTCCTCGTGTTCATGTCATAGCACAATTGGACTTCATTTTATATTCCTTTATTACAATATCAAACGGAGAAGCGGTCGGTCAGGCTGGTGATACAAAAGTAAGTGAAATATGAAGTCGTGAATCCGCCAACTTCCGCACTTAGAAGTTTTCCGAAAAATGAGTAATACATACTAAGTATGTACTCTTATAAACTATGGACATGAAATTTTTATAGAGCATGTACGGATTCGCCAATCCATACTTAGACACTTTTTGGATGGCAGCTTCTGTGGCTGGCGGGCTGAAAATTAGGCCTCTATTGTTCCATGCTCTACAAAAAGCACCCACAATTCCGTGATATACAAATTGACAAGCGGACCTCCAGGCTGGCTGGTTCAACATTGCACTTCCATTGTTCCATGTCCTCCAAATAGCACTCGGAGTTACGCGATATACAAATTGACAGATGGACTTGAGGACTAACGGGTTCAAGTTTGCCATTGTTTACGGATGGTAATCCCTATCAACTATCTAACATATCTAAAAACATTATTTTCAATACTAAATTATTAATATTAAATATTGATATTGCAGAATTTAATTAGACAAGAAAGTTTGTACAGTTTGGTCGGGCGAGTGATATAAAAGTTTTCTGACAAACGAGCAATACATAGTAAACATGTACTTTTATAAAGTATAGACATGAGATTTTATAGAGCATATGCAGATCCCTCATTCCATACTTAGGCACTTTTTGGATCGAGGGTTCTCGGCTTGGCGGGCTCAAAATTGAGTCTCTATTGTTTCGTGTCCTACAAATATCACCCAGACTTCCGCGATATACAAATTGACAGGCGGACCTGCAGATTGGTTGGCTCAACATTGCACTTCTATTGTCTCGTGTCCTCCAAATAACACTCGGAGTTCCGGGACATACAAATCGACAGGACCCCACGACTGGCGGATTCAAGATTGCAATTGTTTACGGATGGTCATCCTATCTAACTTTATCTAAAAAACATTATTTTCAAATTCTAAATTACTAATATTAAATATTGATATTGTACAATTGAATTACATTAAATTATTAAAGAATGTTAAATCGCTTATTTTTAAAAAAATGAAGGAAAGAAAATAAAGTTTTTTTAAAATTCTATCACCGCAAGCATAAGAAGGACCAATTTGAATTTTAAGGGCCTCTTGTTCATATGATAGCACAATTGCACTCCACACACTATATATTCGTTCATTTCAAATTATTCCAGGACATTAATTTTACCGAGTTCACCGATTAAGCAAAAATGCCAAAACAACGACCAATTTGAATTTTAAGGTCCTCTTCTTGATATAATAGCACAATTGCACTTCGCACAGTATATATTCGTTGATTTCAAATTATTCCAGGACAATAATTTTACCAAGTTCATCGATCAATGTAATCTGCTAAAACAAGCCACATATTACATTTGCGTCACAACGCCATAGAAATTTTCAGGCGGATCTGCGGGCCAGCTGGCTAAAAAAATCAATTATATTGTTTTGTGTCCTCCAAACAACAGTTGGAGTTCCGCAGTATACAAATTGAGATACGAAGCACACAACCAAGAACCAACCAAACTTCAAACAAGCCGCAAGCAAGTTCCCAGAAGGTTCCATAGAGCAGGACCCATCGACCTTTGCACCAAACAATTTGATATACAAAGAAAAGTCGACGTTGCATTCGTTTTCTCTTGCATCTGTTATATGTTCCCAGTAGAAAATAACCGGGGCCATGGGATATATGGGGTTTGCTGCCATGCTTCCCATTTTTTGGACCGAACAATCTTATGCGCGTGCAATCCCAACCAGCCAAGTCTGACAAACATTCATCTGGATGTTGAAGAAATATTGCAGAGACACATGAGGTAATTTCGTTTCCTGCCAAAGTTTGATATATTTTTTTTTCCCTGCTTCAGCCGATATGAAAAATTGCATTGTCCTCATTTAAGATGAATTTGTTGTGTATCCGAAGCTCCCGCAACATGTACACACTGCTTGCCTTTTTTTGTAGATACGTTTCATACGACAACTCTGCCAACTTAAGAAGCACATTTTGTAACAGAGGTTGCCTAACCGTACAATGCATGGTTGTGTTTCCCACGGTTCGGATGACACCATTCACGCAATGTCCATATATATATGGACATTTTTCACCGCATCACAGATAATCAATTGTATCATCACTTATCAAAGCGGAGGCAGAAGCAGGAGAGTTTCATTTTGCACATACAGGTTCAAAGGGGGTCGAGTATACATTGGTTGCAACTAAAACACCTTCAACCTGGGAACGCGAGCATAGGAATTAATACATTGAACAATATAATACACAATTGTACCCCCCCTCCCCTTAAAAAAAAAAATTAAAATTAAACAGGATGCATAAATTTTTTGAAGGCTATTTCTATAAGCAAAGTGAGGATGATTTTGTGGATGTATATGCACAACAGTTGTAGAGCTAGCTGGTTTCTTCAGATCCTCTACTATATCTGCTCGCAACTCTGTTACAAACGTTGCCTGGGTTGTCGAAAAGATTCTTTCTCTAACATCCCTTTTCTTTGTTATATTTTTGAACAACATAAGTCGAATCTGCCCTTTATGCAATTGTTGTTCGATTGACGAAAACAAATTTGAATACGTATCGAACAATTGTAGCTGCAACATGGAACAGTGAAATATTTGTGTAACTTACCTGAGATACATGCACATGCGAAAGTAAAGGACAAAACTGAATATGAAAAGCGGTACCATTGCCTTGTCACTGTCTGACTCTCCATTCTTTATATGGAGAATGTGTTGTGAGCCAAGTTTTCTTGCCAATGTGACAGTTGTGCCAATCGTTTCGATTGGGTAAATAGCAGTGCTTTGTGCAAGCTAGCTGATAGTCGAGTCCGTGACAAAACGATATTCTGAACAAACAATGGAAATTTTTTCTACAATGCTTGTTTCGTTCAGCGAAATAATGCGATCGCAATCACCACGGTCATGTATTGTTTTCGACAATATATTAAAATTTGTAATGGATATCCCATTACCCGACAATATCTTTTCTACATGTTTATGGACAAGTTGTGGAGGAACAGTCAGTGTCACTGTCATCGTGGCCTCCTTGTCTGTCATGTCAGCACGCATAATGGGTCTACTATTGTTTGCCTTGTCCAAGTAACTGCTAAAGACGACCATTATGTCCCCGACGAACACTTGTCCGGTTCAGCGGCTGTTCAAGCCCTTTATTGATAGTACTTTGGATGTTGAATAGGAAAACTAAAGTGAATGGTAGTGTGCATGTTTTGTTTTTTTTGGTATTCTTCTTTCACTGGAATAAATCCACAAGTACACACATAGCTTTGATGAACTATGGAGCTAGAGTTTTGCAGCCACACCTCTTAGTCTGCAGAACATGCAGCATGTTCGGCGTCTCGCTTGTACTTGTTGATACTTCTTGCGAGCTGCAAACCATGTATTGCAGTCGACATTAGCATATCCACCATGCCATAGATGAATATATACCCAAGGATATTTGTTTAGTAAACATAGTAAGAGTAGAGTGTATGCATCTTTACCTTTGGCCTTGTCAGTCTGTTGATGTTTGGGATGACTGACTGCTCATGCCCATGTCACTAGTCCAACTTTTTTTGATGCAAGAATGTGTAGATGAACATCAGGACTAAACAAGCATATGCATTGTATATTGTCCATCGCAAGGACTAAATAATCGTAAAATTGTATGCATCTGCTTTTTTTAGTTGGACAAATGTTTGACAGTAAACAGGGCATGAGGGCGGGGCACCATGGCCAATCTGTATATCGCGGACCCTCGAAAGGCAGGGGAGCAATGTTCAACCTAGTATCTTGGCACCCGCAATCGAGAAAGTAGGCAACTATGGAACAAGGTAGAAGCGCGACCACAGATGTGAAACCGTTAGTCCACCAACCGGTGCACCAAGGCATTTTTGGAAAGCACACTAAGTAGATGAATTAGAAAACAAAAGGGATAATAGAAAATGGAAAAAGTAGAAATAGGGAGGGTAGAAAGGCCCATTGCTGCCAAGCCATCGTTTTCAAGTCTAATATTATATGCCTCCACCCGGTTTGTATATTTAATTTACCACCACACTTGGTATACCTTTTAGAAGATTGTACCACAGAACCCTCTGCTATTGCACAGAACAATTCATCTCCCTATCCAAGCAACCTGATTTTTCCAAGGCAAAAACGTCGAATATGCAATGGACATGAAGGCAAGTTAGTATGAAGACAGACATCTAAAAGAAAGAGAACTATTTACCCGCCAAAGAGCCCATCGCCATCTCCACCTATTTTGTTTGTTTAAATGTACCAATGCATCGAAAAGACAACGGACATGAAGCATGTTAGTATGCAGGAAGGCATGCAATGAAGATAAGTTACCATGTACAAAGGCACACAACATGTACATATAATAAACCAGGTGAATACATATACAGACCATAAATGAAATACAAAACAACGCAATATGAAATAACAGTACAAGCATGCACCTTTCTATATCCTCTTTAACCGATGTAGTCAAGACTCCCTCGTTTTCTCCAACTATTTTGTTTGTTTGAATGTGAGAACGCATAAAACACAATGAACATGAATGGAAGCTGGTATGCACCGTAGGACAAGCAATATGTACAGACAGTAAAACAGACTCAACGAACAGTCTAGAAGATAGGCAAAATCATGAACCTTTGCGCTTCTCCATCCATGGCTGTAAACGTGTAATTTTTTTTTCCCTGCCCAAAAGATATTACAAGCCACAAAATATCACGCAATTGCATGATCGTAGCTAAACGATTTCTGGTTTTCCGTGGAAAATTATTCATATATGCTTCCACCGATGGAAATACATGTTCTTTATGCTCTACATAGACTGTTGTGCCCACGATACAAGTTTTTGGTTTTCCGTGCCAAACTACCCAGACATGCTTCTAGACATCCAAATATAATCTTGTAGAATCTTTGTTGTACATATCATACCTCAAGCACAACACAAATTGTATCGTGCACACAACAGTCTGTGTAGAGGATAAAGAACATGTAATGTCAGATCGACACATCTGACCATGCATGGTCTATAAATGTAGCCTGCATATGCTTTATTCTAACAAAAAAACAACGAATATTGTACTTTCACATGTAATCCTCCAACAATTTTGCATGCAACTATTTTCTTGCATTCCAGCATTAAAGCACCAGCAAAATCTCATAGAATAACAGATATTGACCTCGACAGAGAGGGAAAATAACACAACTGCATGTCAACTCCTGGGTGCAGGAGCTGAACACCGTAAAGCGCCCCAAAAAACAATAATAATCCAAAAAAAAAGAAAAAAGAAAAGCTCCAACCATTGTTGCTAGACCCCAACCCTGCAAGGTCGAATCAAACAGAAGAAAACAGCAAGCACCAGACAACAAGAAAGCATGAACAGGTCGAAATGCACCCCCAGGGCCCCAAAGCGTAAACCCGAGCCAAACAAACAGAACAAACAACCCACGAACCAACGAACCAACAAGAACCACCGACCCAGTAAACAACATATGTATCTCCAATGATTACGAAACTGCAACCCAAGCAGAGAAGGAACCAGAAACATACGAGGACCATGCCACTACAAATAAGCAAACATTCTTACTTGCAGACTGCAAACATTGAACAACAAACAAGGAATAGAAAATGAAACTATGACATCGAAACTTACTCCAAAACGTTGAAATGCAGAAGCGCAGGTCGACTTGCGAATCAAACAACAATAAGAAACAACCAAGAAACCAACAAAGAAGAAGCACTCACCGAACCAATAAACAATGTATATAGCTTCAACGATAACGAAATTGCATTGCAAAGGTAAAAGAAGGATGAAAAATACAATGGTTGTTGAACTGGCGGTGGACAAACAAGACTGTGCAAATTCATTGTTACTGTATGAAAAATTTCGAGGATAAATGTACTCCGAGAAGTGTATTTACATAAACATTTAAGGCTGTCAAACTGTCTAAGGACCTCGCGGTATGAAAACATTTAAGTTATCAGGCCTGTTGGAGGATGTCGCCTCATGTAAACATTTTAGTTGTCAGGCCTATTGAGGCATCTCGAAAAAAGTGTCAATACATTTCAACAAAAATACATCCGCCAAGGATGTTATAAACTTTGGAATTCACAATCACTATAAAGCTTGGATATAAAAACATTTCAATATGCTCAGTACATATCAAAACTTAGGAATATATTCAGCTAGCAGAGAATGCTAATACAAACATTCGAACTAATGCTAGCATTAATCCACCTTCAAGCAATATACATGAAAAATATATGATTCAAAAAGACTGTATACGAGAAAAAGTTTGGATATGTTGCCATATAAAACATTGGGAATAGCGAAGCTAGCAATAACACCTCCAATCTCTTATCCAATCAGATCAGTACATATATGGTACTTTTTATTATAAAAAAATATATGCTTTTAATTCCCTAGTTCCAACAATAGGTATTATGCAAATTTTTCTGGTCAACGGACAAACTAATATGTAGTCAACGACTTATCCATTGCTATAGTCCCTCTATGCCTACGGCAGGGACTAATAAATAAAGGTAATACATCCTTAAATATTCATATTTAATAAAAAACATATTTTGACCATCACTATATTACTCTTTGAACTTGTTGAGCTAAATGTATTCACAAGATTCAAAGTTGAATATATTCGTAATCAATCTAATTCATCTTTGAAATTTTAGGTGTAAGAATAAAAAATGGTAGATAATATTATAAATCAAAAAGGAAAATTTAAATTGTTAATTAGCTTTAATATTATTCTAGTGTGATAAGATTACAATGCATTTAATGTATTTATAAAGAAACTATATATTTTATGGTTTTGTAGTATGACTTAAAACTGTTTTTACTTGGTTAAGAGTTTGTTTTCTTGGGACGTAAGTTAGCGACTCAAGACCCAAGACTTAGACACCTACGGTATTAGTGAAAGTTTGTCTCTTTACCGACCAACTTGTTATTTCAAGTGGTGTAATTTTAGTTAGTTGATAAAGAGCCTTTTATTATAATGATGATCATGATGGTTAATGTTTAGACCGAATTTAATCTATCGGACCTTAAGAAATGAAAGGAATTACTTGGTTACCTAAATCACCATTATTTTGACGAGTTAAAAGGCTAAGGAGATTGGTATTATAACTATTATTTTGAAATTGAAATTTAATGTGAATGTGTGCACTCATTTTAAGAGAAAGTGCTTTTCATTTTCTACTCTATTAATATCACAAAAATGACAAATTTTCTCATTATAATAATATATTTTATGAAATTCAAAGCAAGCCAAACAAAGATTGGCAAATTCGACTCAACGAAAAAGACTTTTCAGCTTGGTTGCTTAACCATTCTCAACACACTCTTCTCTTTGACGGGGCAGCCAAAGGCAATCCCGGGAAAGCTGGAGCAGGTGGTGTCATTAAGAATCCAACAGGAAAAATTGAACATAGATTCACCTGGGGTTTAAGCCACAATACCAGCATCCAAGCGGTAGTTCTTGCTCTATTTCAAGGTCTCAAACAAGTCAAAGAGCGAGGCATCAAAGAGGTTAATGTAATTGGTGACTCTCAGACGATTATAAAAGCTATAGTGGACAATTCCCCTCCCAAAGACCTCAGGTTAGCAAGATTGGTGTCAAGAATCAAGTCCCTAATTAAGTCCTTTCTAAGTATAAATTTCTTCCATGTGCTGAGGGAGAATAACAAGGACGTTGACGCAGAAGCCAACAAAGCAGCTCTTCTTTCAGCCGGCTCCCTTCTAAGAGACAGGGACGAGGATTAGGATCCCATTCCTTAAGAGAGTTTAGTACTTGCATGTTCTTCCGCATTTTACTGAATCAATTCGTCTGTATTCACAAGTTAGGGAATATAACAGAGATTCAGTCACTTGCTAGTTGTAGAAATCTCTGGTTTTTGAGTATTTGGGCATTGGAAGCACTCGCAGTAGAGGAAAACTTGACTGCTCCTCATTTTTGTAATCAGATTAAAGGCATTTAAGCCAAGTGATAAATACAATCCCATAACCGTTCCTGTAAAAAAAATAATAATATATTTTATGAATTCATGAGATCACTTAAAAAAATAAGAAGAAGAATAGTCCATCTTACAACTACTCAAACTAAATTTAATTAATTAAAATTAAATAAATTTTGTAAAAACAATTAATTTATTCAATATTTTCATGTGTAATTTTTTATTAAATTTAATTGATTAAAATTAAATATATTTTGTAAATACATTTAATTTATTAAATATCTTCATTTATAAAAAAAAATTGGGTGAAAATAAGTTATTTCTATAATATATATTTATATATAAAATCTCTTCAATTTCTTTTAAAAAAAAAATTCATTATTATCGATTAAAAAATTAATATTTTATTCATAAAAATATTATCGTAAAAATATCATCATATAAATATATATTATTTATAATATATATTTTATAAATAATATTTATAATATATATTTATATGATGATATTTTTACGATAATATTTTTATGAATAAAATATTAATTTTTTAATCGATAATAATGAATTATTTTTTTAAAAGAAATTGAAGAGATTTTATATATAAAGGAAGTTGGCCGAAGAAAAACAACAACGATCAAGGATCTAGCATAAAAAATACTAGACACGTCCTTATACATTCAAGGAGGCTTGCAATTATATACTTTGACAAATTGACCAAGCAAAAACATGCAATGAAAATACATATTTTAAACAACAGATTCATTGTCAGGGGTTTCTTGGAATTCATCCGTGTACTTGAATTGGACTATTGGGGCATTGTTATGGCTTTGAATTGTTGGCATTCATGCTCTAAAGTGTTCACACGCTTCAAGAGCATCCCTATAGTTTGCTCAAGGACGTTGGTTCTTTGTCTCTTTTGTTCTAAGTTTTCAACCCGCTGAAGCAGGGTCATAATTATCTATTCATGGCCACTTACCTTACTATAAACTAGATCGAAATCCAGTCTGCTAACTTCATCCATGTCTGCCTGCCTACACAAGATGCACTTTATATCGCGCCGAGATGGCTTCATGATGAGCAAGACAACCCTTGAATTGTGGAAAGAAAGTTGATTGTAATTCATGAGGTTAATACCCCATAAAGACCTGTAATAAAACCGCCACTTGAAGGGAAGGGGCCCTAAAAAAATCCGGACACAAATTAAAATTCTTCTGCATTGGATTGTCTTTGAAAGAATCTCTACCATGTAAGATTTCCAAAACAGTGGGAGCCTCCCACGATATCCCTAAAGGCCCAGGACTGATGTCATCGATGCCTATCTTAGCCCAAAACCAGGAGGAGAAAGGAAAATGATAGAGGCCAACAAACTCACAAGGAAGAGAGTTAAGAGAAGGCCCAACAAACCTGGAATCACTATAGAAATTACCTAATTCCCAACCTGAATCAATTGAGCAGGTCGAACCCCAAGCATAGAGCTAAAAGCATCGCTGGAAATAGGTTTATACTTTCGTGGCTCAAGACTGTACCGACAAACCAACTTCCAACCAGAAAACAAAAGAGCAGGTCAAACCCCAAACACAAAAATGATGGCACTTGAAACGTGGTTATACTTTTGTGGCACAAGATGAGAGAGCCAACAAACCATAGAGGAAGGCCTAAAAAACAAAAGCTAGTCGAGGGAAAAGGACTCGACTCAAAACCAGAAAAAGAGAGGAAGACAACCCAAAGAAGGGCCAACAAAATCGTAAAGGAGAGAATGGAGAGGTCAAGAACCCTTGAATTTATAATATATTTTACCTAATTTCCATTCAAAGCCCACATGAACAGGTCGAAACCAAGTTAGATTAAAATCATAGCTATCCCTAAATAAAAAAGAAAAGGCCTGAAATGATCCAATAAATGACAAATTTGGGGATGAGAACCTACAGACTGATAGCTTGGAACCTGAACTTCCTGATAACAAAAGAAATTTTCCATCAATTTGGAGTTGGTTGGATCGGGGAACCTCACAGAACTGCTTCAAATAAGTTACCATGCCCATCACGTCGACGTCTAGAAGAGCGAACCCACACGTGCTGGAATGAATGCCTAGTTCAATTCGATGTCTTTTGAATTGTGCAAGGCTTGGAACATTAAAACCCCTATGTCGATGGCCTTTCAATGACATTAAAACCCAATTCATAATCAAATTAAGGGTTGGAGAGGAGTTTAATACTCCCATTAACCTTAATTTTCCCTTTCCTTAGGTTAGTTCCATCCTTGGGTTTTTCATCCACAACCAAATTTAGCTCTCTTTTTATATGAAAAAGGGAGTAAACTTCAAAGTTGTTTACGAGAGCAAGAATCCATGATATGATGTTAATGTAAACATTACCTCTAGCAACATTCTTATTGACAATAGCCTTGATTACCATCATATAATCTCTGCATATTGTTATCCTTCGGACCTTGGTCGAAAGAGCCAACCTGATGCCTTTGAAGAGAGCATAAGCCTTTGCCTCATTGTTTGTCATTGTGCCTAAATGCCATGCATAAGTAATTGTGGTATGTCCTCTGGGATTTCTGATTATCCCCCACACCTGTTGCCCCTATCAATAATAATGATTTTTTTGGTAATCTAATCGACAAAATTCTATTCACAAAAAGATATTTACTCTGTCATGCAATTGGCCTACCACCTGGGAAATTGGGCCAACTGCAAGAAGCCAAAGTCCTCGAGTCATTTCCATAGAGTTTTCCTGATAGAACCTAAGTTTAAATACATAACTGCAGGGTATAAAAGCCTGGTCTGCCATAGCGAGTATCTAGTTACAAGATTACAAAGGTAAACAAACTTGTTCTCGGAAGCGTTTTGGTCCAACCTAGCATAATTGCTTGTAAATCCAAAATCAAAATTGAAAGGGAGAAGCATTATGGTTTAAGTGCTCTAATGTTGCCACCTCGACTAGGCCCCAGACTGTTAATTCACATGTGGGTTGGGTTTGGTTCGTTCGCCACCACTGACATTGTGTGTTGTGCCCTCCAACCATGTGGTTCGTGAGTGGTTGGATTCATTATTGGACATGGCAAGTTGTCACCCCATCTGAGGGCTATGATAATAATGATTGTTATAGTGTAATGAAAATTTAATTGTTTTCCAGCGTTATAAAAACTTAATTTAAACAAATTTAATTTAAAATATAAACACTAAATTATTAATTTTTAATCATTTATATAAATTTTTAAAAATTAAATATTTCAATTTCCCCTCACTTAAAAAAAATTCATAAATAAACATTTAAAAACTTTTAATATATCCATATAATTTTTAACCAAAAAAAAATAAATTAAAGTTTTAGGTAAAGTAGCCCATTCTCAATTTTCCATTTCAAGAACAACATCATCTAAACATAAGAACTAGATGAGTGTAGCTTCAAACAATTACCTCCAAAATACTCTTTTGAGCCATGTCTTATGACATTAATTGTCATTTTTATATTCAATCTAAATATGTATAGATACATGGGATAATTGATACGGTTTATTGTTATTATTTGAAATAGTTTTACAAATAAATTTGAAAATTTTAAGATTTGTTTATAGAGAATATTATAATATATTTTTTTAAGAAATATAGTTTCTTATTTAGTAAGTGTTTTAAGTTTGAATGTTGAAAATTTTAAGATTTGTTTATAGAGAATATTATAATATTTTTTAAAGAAATATAGCTTCTCAGTCATTTAGTAAGTGTTTTTATTTTTATTTTTAAATAAGAGTTTTATATATTATCTTTTATGGAGCAAAATTATAGTATCATTTATGATATTATGGAATCGCTTGTGTTGAATTGCCTCGAGGGGAAACCAATTCAGCCAAGCTCTTATCTCTGTAAGCAGGTTGAAAATTTAAACATTATTGTTTGAATTGCCTTTTAGGGAAACCGATTCAACCAGACTATTCATAAAAACTATAAGACAAAAAGATTGTCTCTTGACAAACAAAAAATTGACTGTGCTAAATTTCGACAGTCTAAGAGGCATCTTCCAAAAAACATTAACAATTGATAGAGTAAGACATGCATGATGACACCTGTGTGCTTGCCGAATCTCGATGTTTTTGACATTCATTCTTGGCAACCATCTGGATAGCTCGAGCAATAAATGCCTATGAAGTAGCCGGGGCATCGGTCGCCAGTTCTAGAGCATGTAGTGAGCGGAGCAGGGTCACAAGCAGAGATTCAATTTGCTTTGCGCGTTGGTCCAAGTGTTCCAGCCAAAAGAGAGGTCGTCCACATCCTTTCTGACCACGAAGACAAGGGCCTGTAGTATTGACACTGAATCTCTGAATCTTGTACAAGAAGCACAATCCGAGCAGGGAATGGTCTGGCTTGGAGGTTCTTCCAATCGAGCAGGGAAATCCTCCAATTGAGCAGGGAACTCCTCCAGAGATGGCAAAGGGTCCGAGGGTGGAAAGGGAACAAAGGGTGGCAGCGAGGGGAAAGAGGATGGTGGCAAGGGGGCAGAGGGTGGTGGGCTTGCCGGGCGAACCAAGGATGGCTATGAAGACAAGGCCATATCCTATATTGGGCAAGGAGCATAGCCCAAATAATTGTCGTGGAGGTCGAACCACTCCACATGACATGCCCATGGCGAGGACAGAGGCGGGAGACCGCTCTGACCTGGGGAGGATTGGGCGGAGGAAGGGGGTGAGGAGTTGGGTGACAGAGCAAGGATAGGAGAGTGACTGCTGGCAATGCCCACTTTGTTTTGGAACTAGAGAGGTCCTCTCTTTGGATTCTCATGGAGCCAAGGCATAGCCAACTGTGAGTGAGGGTGAGGCAGAGACGAGAGTGGACAAACAAAAGTGAACACTAGGTAGACTGGCATAGAGAAAATACAGTGGACATGAAAGAAGGAATGGTGCGAGGGCTGCCAAGGAGCATTGCCATAAAAAGAAAACCGGAGGAGAATATTGATCCAGGTGGATATTGGTGGCCACCCACCTTTTCCAACACGCTCAAAACAATTTTCTCGCAATTTTGGCAATTTACTATTTTTAGCAGTTTTTAACTTTTGGGGCCATTTTGACGGCCTAAATGAAGATTTTTCGCGATCGAGCTTCTTCATGATAGCTAAAGGCTCTGATTGGGCCCCCAAAATGAATCTCCTCAACGATACCTTTCCAACGAGCTATTGTGCGCCCCAAACGAAGATCGTATGCCAAAGTTACGCCCCGGGAAGTTGATACACCAAACTACCCAAAACGGGGTCCACAAAATTGTTGGCTTTTCATCTTCCGAGGTTAGGGTTTTGGATTTTCTTTATGATAAAAAGGCCTTTGGAGCCTCATTATAAAATCATGTTCTCACAGATGCGAGTAGTCGTCACATCTCTTCTGAGAGATAAGCTGCCACCATTTAACGAGTCTTTCACTCTGTATTTTACAGTCTTTGTACAATTTCGCTCATTAATAGAAAATTGTGTATTACTATATATCTGTATTTATGGTTGCATCTATGATACATTTATGTTATAATATTGGATATATGAAATATCTATGTACATTTCTTTATTATATCTCTGCTCTCACTTCGTGCCGAAAATAATTCGGATCAGTGGTATCAGAGCATGCTGCTCTTGATCGTTTTTCAGTGCATGTCCCCGACGAGGTCCGAGTATAGAAAGTTGGGTCTCGAGCTTGTCTCTCTTGAGGACAATGACTCTCGCATGCCCAAGAAACCCTCGATGGCATAAGAAAAGAAAAACGACAGAGCAGACGATTCTATTAATCTGTTGCTTGAGAAAACTCTCATGCAATAGAGGGACGAAATGATGGAGAATTTTTCCCCCATCCTTCAACGGTCGCTGATAACAACATGCACGTCTTCATCAATCGACCACTTTGGAGGCACCTCGCCTTTCAAGGTACAAGTTAATTTTGATATTCCTGTATTTGAAGGACATATAGATGTAGATGCCCTAGAAAAATGGTTAAATATGTTAGAAGGTTATTTCTCTGACATGGAAAAGATCACCTTCGCACTCCTTAAGGCTCTCCCCCATGTCAAACATTGGTGGGAAACTTACTAGGAGCAAAGTTCCACAGAGGATTTTGGAATATATGGGGCCGAGCCCACTTGGGACTTTTTTGTGGATGTTGTAAAGGAACAATACTACCTTGTCAACAACTATGAGGACCAGTACATGAGATGGACCACACTGCAGCAAGAGAGGGGCCAAGCAGTTCTGGAGTTCACCAATACCTTCCATACCTTGTGCACCAAGTTGGGTATCAAAGACTCCAAACGACATTTGGTTCTGAAATACTGTGGGGCTCTACACAGATACATCCAAACTGAAATGGATTTTCTGGACATCTCATCACTCGGTGCTGCTTATCGATATGTTGTTAAAATCGAGCAGAAATTTAAGCACTAGAACAAACAAGAGTTCGGGTCTGAAAATCCGCAACAACCAAAATATGATAAAGACGACCCTAACAAACAATCTTCCGAAAACCAGTCCAAGCCACAGGAAAAGAAGGGTCACGGGAAGATGAAGAAGGACACTGAAAAATGGTGCGATTTCCACAAAAGCCCCTGGAACAACACCAATGAATGTCGCTCAAAACAGTCACTGGTGGTCGAAATCAAGGACAAGGAATCGAACCCTGATTCATAATCTGATTAAGAAAATACTGATAGAAGAAAGATCATCGACCCAGACCCCACTGTTATTGTCGCGACCACAACAATTCAACCAAAAGAACTAATAGATCCCGAAGAGGGCGAACGCCTTTTTCATTCACAGATGTGGGTGAAGGGGACCCCACTGCATTTTATTTTTGATAACGGAAGCCAGAAGAACCTCATCTCAGCAAAGGTCATCAAACAGTTGGGATTGTCGACAACACCACACCCACAACCATACAACATCGTGTGGCTTCACTAGGGACGAGATCTCTATGTCAGCCAATAGTGTCGATTGTCATACGACATCTAGTCCTTCAAGGATGAGGTATTATGTGATGTTGCCCCGCTGGATGTCTGTGATGTTCTCTTGGGCCAACCATATATGTGGAAGCGCCATGATATCTATGAGTCTCTACCCCGTAGTGCCATTGTTACTCTGGGGGGTCAGCTCTACAGGATACTAGAGGTGGTTCCGACTATTATACCACCTAAACAATGTCGCATGGTAGTATCTCATACTGCAAAATTTAGCTTCTTCATAATCTGTTCAAAAGGTGAACAGAAGGATATTGCAACCACTACAACCTTGGCCCAAACACCTTCTATCCAACAAAAGAAGGTCAACAAAACTGCAACAAAGCACAAAGATTCCTTCTGCACACAAACATCTCATGTAGCCAGACTGGTTAAAAAGGTCCAACCGTTCCAACCACAGGTTCCTGAAAACCTTCAAAAATCTAAGCAGTGCAACTTCTCCAACATGGCAAGCAACTCATCAAGATGCAGATTAAACAAACTCTTTTCCCTCTCCCCCGGGCACTCAACGCAATGGAGACCATTGCTTCCTAAGGAGGGAGGATTGATCCAGGTGGATATCGGTGGCCACCCACCTTTTCCAACTCGCTCAAAACAATTTTCTGACAATTTTGGTAATTTACTATTTTTAGCGGTTTTTAACTTCCGGGGCCATTTTGAGGGCCTAAATGAAGGTTTTTCGGGATCAAGCTTCTCAATTACAACCAAAGGCTTTGATCGAGCCCTCAAAATGAATCTCCTCGACGATACCTTTCCAACAAGATATCGTGCACCCCAAATGAAGATCGTATGCCAAAGTTACGCCCCCGAGAAGTTGATACACCAAACTACCCAAAACGGGATCCACAAAATTGTTGGCTTTTCATCTTCCGGGGTTAGGGTTTTGGATTTTCTTTATGATAAAAAGGCCTTTGGAGCCTCATTGTAAAATCATCTTCTCACAGAAGCGAGTCGTTGTCACATCACTTCTCAAAGATAAGCTACCACCATTCTAGCGAGTCTTTCACTATGTATTTTACAGTCTTTGTACAATTTCGTTCATTAATAGAAAATTGTGTATTACTATATATCTGTGTTTATGGTTGCATCTCTGATACATTTCGGTTATAATATTGGATATCTTAGATATCTCTATACATTTGTTTATTATATCTCGACTCTCATTTCGTGTGGAAAATAATCCGGATCAAAGATCCCACGCGCGCAGAGGTGACAACCAGTGTCTTTCCTCCATCGCCAGGACAGAAAAACCAGAGGAGGCATGCTGGGGCAATTAGTGAAGAGCTCGCAACAGTGAATGCATTCAGTTCGCATTGGGCTGGGGGTGATAAAGGAGGGGGAGGAGGTTCATGTGTTGGTCACGCGGTCTATGGAGAGGTGGCAGGCGCCGTCTTCTCCCATCGACGCGTGGACCCTGCTGGCACCCCATCTAGGGGGTAAGTGTTTTAAGTTTGAATGTTGGTATTTTGTCATTTTTTTTTGGATTTTTCTTCATTTTTGTTTTTTTGGACGAAGGACAATAATTTGAAAATATTGTTTTTTTTTTTTTTTTCTTCTTTTTTGTTTTTTTGGATGGAGGACAATAATTTGAAAATATTGTTTTGTTTTTGGATTTTCTTCTTTTTTGTTTTTTTGGATGGAGGACAATAATTTGAAAATATTGGTTAGTAACTGCAAGAAACTTAATGAAATTTGATCCCAAAACTTTCATGAACTTTCACACAAGAGTATTTACTAATCAAGTTAATCCTTGACACTTATATACATATAATTCATTTATATGTAAAAGGTTTCTTTATCACAAAATGTTTTTGAGTATTTATCATAAAAAAAATTTAGTAGGGTAGGGTACAAGCCATTGGTAAGGGGTCCTTGTTTATAGACAATGCTGGTTTTTTAAAAAAGTCATAGCAATGTGGTTTTAATTTGCATTCATAATCTTTATTAAAGGTGTCAATTTGGGTCAGAATGCCTAGTCTCCCTTTGGAAAATAGGGGTTATAATTATCTTTCAACCATCCACCATGTTAATGTTTTATGTCATTATTATAGTTCTTTGCATTTCAATAGATAAGAGCAACATAAGAACAAGATCACTGAGAAATACACATTCACAAGAGACACACCATTTATCCTGGGAAACCCTCTAGGGGAAGAAAACTCAGCAAGAACTTCCTTATCATAAATTGCTAATACAATGTTCAAGAGATAACTCAAACCAATACAGAAAGTCCTCTCCAAAATATGTGCCACTCTTCTCCCTCTCTCCTTTGCCGGTAACAGATCAGAACTTGTCTCTCAAACTGAGCAAGTGAGTTGTGTTCAAATGAGGCGCTAGCCTCCTTTATTTATGCGAGTTCTGGCATGTGTGAAGTGTCTCTTCACTGGCAGGGCCGACTTCTTAATCTGGGTGGGTAAACCCACCTTTATTATATTTATGGGTCTTCTTATTAACTGCTGGGGCCGACTTCTTAT
>SNQJ01S0012942.1:45206-71777 GCA_010110895.2 Picea sitchensis | reverse complement strand
TGTGAATTAATTGTCACTTTATGACTTAAGTGACATATTTCACTTTTGACTTAAATCTCCTAAGTCAAAGTGAAATTAGAATCATAAAGTAAAGTACAAGGGTAATATTCTCCCCCCTTTGTGCTTAGAGACTCATAAGCACATGGGGACCACTTTCCAAGGTACCCAAATCCCAACAAAGATCTATATGCGAACCTTATCCATCATGCGTCATGCTTGCAGATCGAACGGGGTCATCTGTCATAACCCCCACTTTGGCTTCCCTTGTCAAGTTCCCTTCCAAGCTTCTCTTGGTGCGTCCAACTAGTGCGAGCTGCCAAGGTCTGTAGTGTGCCTAGTCTGAGCAGGGGCACCCAACATGTCCATGATGTGCCTTTCCATCATGCAGGGGCACCCAAAACCTACTCTTCTAGCCATCAACCTTCCGTCATGTCCATGCATGCCGGTCAATGACCACTGAGGTGATCATGCAATGGAGGTGCTCGAAGCCATTCAAGGCTAGGGCCTTACACGTATATTAGATTTTTACTCCAAAACTGTAAATATGTAGTCAATTTCTGTTCTCACTGTGCTGAAAATCTTCACTCAAATTTTGTATTATCTATTGCATTAGTTTATGGCATGGCATGGTCTAAACTATATCACTTCTAGTTCTTTTAACCTATGGGTGGAGCCCATTTTTGGGTGTAAATTCACAAAATGTATTTGTTTCAACTGTAGAGGAAACGTTTTCTTTCTTACTCTTTGGTTTAACGACAGACTGGGATATCTTGATGTGGAGATGGAGGGGTGATTGTTAATAGTGCATCTTTATATTTGGTTATGTCGTTTTGATTGCCTTCTAGTTGTAGCATATCTAAAACTGGATTTGAAAGAGTCAACTTCCAGATATAGTACCAAATCAACCTAAAGGTAACACCTAGCTTCTTTTTTGGCTTCATTGATGGTTTTATGCATTCTGCTGTGACTTTTCTTAATTTAAGTATGTTTTTTCAACAATGACATAAAAGATGAAGCGTTCTAGTGCTAGGTTTTAGGGTGATATCAACTTAAAACAGTTCTGATTGGCTTTTCATGAAAGTGTAGTTGTCTTCATGTCTTCTGTTGTAAATTTTCTTAATATGAATGTTTAGTTATTGTACTAATCAGTGGATTTATGTCTTTCCTTGGGTTATGTAATGCTTATTCTGGAATTTTAAGTTAGAACTTAGCACTAATATAGAGGAAAGCAACCTAGTGCATTCGAACATCAATGAATTTTTGTAATGGACCTTACTAACTAAAATTCTTGTTATAGTATCAAGCAATCTATAGATATTGAGGAAGGTTGTTAACTTGTTAGTACTTACATACAACATATGTATGTTATAACTTATACGTGAGAGGAGTTGATGTTTGGCCTTTGAAGTAATATCTGTGATACTCTCAAGTGTAATACAGTGTGCAGTTGCCATTCAGGCATATATGAATGCCTATCGACTTTATCATGTGTCTATAATGACACTTGTCCCCTTTTTTTATGAACTCTATTTTGATTTGTTAGATGGGCCCTTTTCTATATAATTGGTTGTCTACCAAGTGAGGCAGATGTCTCCAAAGCACATTCACAACATTAGTTTTAAATGTATGTAAGAGCATTAAGGTAAACTTCTCTTCTTCCTAGTCCTTATCTAGAGAGCCATCCATAAGTTTAAAACTAGTAAGTCCGTTGACCTTGATAGCCTACAGTCTGAATTCCTCAAATATTAGATGGGACCCTTGCATCCCCCCTAGCTATCCTCTTCAATGAGGTTGTTTGTTTCGGTTTCCCCCCTTCCTGGTCTTGACTCCCAATGTATCAACCACCCTATACACAAATCTAGTGATGCTTTGGATCCCAATAATTATAGCACTGGGGACTATCATGATTGGTCATACCTTTGCTAAAATTTATGACACAACTCTTGATCTTTACCTTCACAATAGGTTTGAGAGGTATGGGTGGAAATCTGGGGGCTAGGATGGCTTAAAGAGGGTTTATGAGAGAGTGGACCACATAGTCATTTTCTGTCTATCATTGAGGAGGTCAAACTGTAATACCCCAAGGCCGAACCCCTTCTGAATTGTAATTTTGCTTATAGGATGGTGAGCCAAGTGGTTGTAAGCTGAAAGACTTATGTGTTTATTAGGCTGGTGAGCCAGATGCCAAGGCCAGGAGCCTGATATTTTGTTTGTATCTGTAATTATGCAGATCATTAATAAAAATAAAAACATTGCTGCGTGTGGACCCTCCACGAAGAAGAGTTATGGGGGACTAAGCTTCACTAGGTAAGGTAAGGAAGGGGGGCTAAGTATTGGGCCTAGGGGCTAAGCTAGGGGGCTTACCTCTAGAGGAATAATATTTTAATATTATTTCCTGAAGACTAAACTGAACATTATATGTTTGTTATCCTAAGTTCCTGGAAAGTGGGACGTGGGCTTAATGGAGCGCATGCAGCTCCAGGAAGACAAGTGTCGACCTGGGCTCATGCAGCCAAAGCTGAAGCGTCAGCTCGTGTTGGGGGGTTCGGGAGTCGGTCTGCCATCATTGGCTTGAGTTGTGCTGCCATTCTCCCATCTTGCACATGAACCCGATTTTGTTCTGCATCTGCATACGGGCGCACAGTGAAGGAGACCCTCACGGGAAGGTTGTCGTCCTGTCATTTTCCCGATTCGTCGTTCTTGCCTCTGTGTCTGACCTCTGCCTACCCGCACACATTTCTGAAACCAGAGCGGGGAAGCCGTCCTGTGCTGTTTCCTGTGAAGCCCGACGCAATTGTTGTCGCCTGAGTCGTGTTGAGACTTAGCGTTAGGCTGTTGCATGTTCGGGTGTCCATACCCGTTTTTCCCTGTTGCCGTTAACTGTTGCTGTTGTTGTCAACCGCACCCGGCTGTAGCTGAGTCGAAGACTGGTTATCAGACCCGTGAGCAGCTCTCCCAGGTGAGAGAGTCTGCTGGGAAGTGAGTTCTCCTGGAAGGGAGTCCCGTAGCAGCCATAGTACTCTGAGACTTCCGGTCCAGCCTGTTGCTGAAGCCCAAGGCAAGGGAGGTGTACTGGTCGATGGACTTGTAGTAGTGAAGGTCTACTATCCTGGGGTGGAGCAGGTGTGTGGGGAATGAGGGTCTGTGTGTTGTGGGCATAAGTGGCTCCTGGGATAAAAGATCCTTCTTGTTGCTTTGTGCAACTTCCTTGTTGTCCTTGCCAAGCCTAGAATTCCCTTGCCCGGTGGAGTTTAGTCCCAGCACGGGGGTGACCTACTGTTGAGAGTGATGAGCAGCGCGGTTTAAGGCTGGGAGGTTCGTGGAAGGTCTGCACGCAGTTGGTGKATTCACTCCAGATAAAAGATAAGTATCATTTATGCGATTAATTATGTATTTTATGCATGTTTTGTGATGAATGATTATCATGTATTCCGTTGTGTATATGAATTAATGTTAGTTTTCATTGATTGTATATGGTAGTAGTAATTTCGTGATTACTCTGTGTTAAGCTTTTTAATTCATTAAAATGCATGTCATTTATATATAAGTGTATATTCCGCAGTAGTGGCATTACCCGGTCTCTGGAGGGTCGGGGATGTTACAATATGGTATTAGAGCATGGTTACAACACTGAGCCTGGATGGGCCATGTTGGTGGTTAACGAGACAAATATTTCAGAGTGAATTGTTGTCGAAAGGGACAAAATTCGAGGTTCAGAGTGTCTCTGGGTGCAAGGAGTGCGTCGACAGAGTCTTTGACTCAAAAAGCTTAGGAGAAATAGATTGAGTTTTCTCGTGAAGGGACGCGAAGATCTGTTGCAAAGAGTGCACAGATCCAAAAGTCGACTAAGTGTATAAGCAAACCTGTAAGGAGAAGGGGTTCAAGAAACAAAGCTTAGGAGGAGGAGCGACAACAGTCGTTAGATCTGTTGTTGGAAGGAGTCTGGGCCGTTAGATCCGTGTCCAGGTAAGCAAAGGAAAATCACTTCGGAAGATTTCAAGTGTGGAGTGTGACAAACTCCCGAAGTCCTGAAGTAGATCGCAACTGTCCGTTGCGAAGGACACGCGTCAAGAGATCGTTTTCTTCGGGTGGAAGTACTTCGGGAGGAGGCAAGTGCTGTGAGTTTGAAACTTGCGGAGCCCGAAGTGCCGAAGTCACTCATAACCGTTGATTGTGAAGGAGGACACACGTCGGTAGATCGTGAACTCCGGGCAAAAGCGCTCTGGGCAAAAGCGAGCATAGAGGACTTGAAACTCCCGAAGCCTGAAGTTCCGAAGCCCTGAAGAGCCGAAGTGGTGAGTCATGAGAACGTCACCTAGAGGTGACATGGACACATAGGATGTGTGCCACGTGTCAGTGGGTTTTGAACCCGTGGAAGATTGAAATGGCATTTAGAACGTAGCGCGTGGGCCACGTATCAGCTGCTAGTATTCCGCCATGTGGCATCTTGTATGAGCAAGGTTAGTCGGGCCTTAGGTTACGTAACGTAGTTAAAGGTCGGAGGACCCACACTAGCGTTGATCATGATACATCAAGATCGACGGCCAGAAGGCATTGCGGGGACCCAAGTCGCATGGAAGTTAATTATCCAAGGCAGTCCTGCAATCCAAACCGCGGTTTCACCAACGGGTTACGTGTCAGCGTCAGAAGAATTGCGGGATGAAAGGAGGGTTACTCCAAACCACCGTTGCATGCCCCCGCAATTGAGAAAACGTTAAGTGATGTAACGTAAGGACGTCACCAAAGGTGATGGGGAATGTTTGAAGATTAACAATTTGGATGTGCGGATGCGAGATCCTCTGAAGACCCGAAGTCGTGGAACTCAAACACCTGAGGTTCCATAGTAAGTATTAGCCGTTAGATGTTAGGTATACGTGCACTGAAGATCCGCCCTACTTCGCGAGTTCGGTAATCCAAACTCTGAGGGATTGTTGTATTGTGCTTTGAAAATTTCTGAAGCCGAAGGCCCGAGTAAGCACCTTTTGACTTAGCGCTTGGTCACGGTCCGTGATCACATGGGTTGGGGACTGGGAAAAAGGGGCTAGTGCCCGAAATTTATTACAGAGCAGAGAAGAGCTTGGAAAGAAAAATGAAATCTGAACGTTTTCTTAAATCAGATTGGTTTATGAATGCTGTGGGAATTGTTAAGGAATGATGGCCTGACAAATTCCGGTTGATTGCACGTTGTGTTTTGCAAAGTTCAACAAGCGTTAGGACTGCAGCGAATTGCCACATAGTGTAGAGAAATGGAGGAGGCACATAATGCTTCCAGTTCAGAGAATGAAGTAAAAGGAATGGATGTCCATTTAGGAGGGGAAGAATCGAACTCCAATGGGTATGGAGGAGAGATGGACAAGGAAGGGCGTATGATGAAAATCATTGAACGATTGCAGAAGGATGCCCAGGCTCACCGAGCTGATAACAGAAAGCTCATGAAAGCCAGGGATCAACAAGGAAAGTTAAACTTAAAGTTGATGTAGACTCTGGAAAGAATTGAAAGGAAATTGGATAAGGAGAGTGACTCAAGCAAAATAGGGAGTCGCAAGAATCCTGAGAGGAAAAGACGATGAAGAAGTGTTAGCAGGCATCATCATCACTCCCCGAAACATTCCAATAAGGAGGCACATAGTAGTTCAAGCTCATCTCCTACCAGAAAACATAGGAGATCTGGAATGGATGAACTGAAAGGTGAAATGAACAAGATTAAACCTCCTACGTTTGATGGAGAACACAAGGAAGATGAAGATGCTGAGACATGGCTGCTGGGCATGAGAAAATATTTCCACTTGCAGAACTATTTTTCTCATGCAGAGGGAAGAATTGCCATTTACCAACTTAAAGGAAAGGCATCCATATGGTGGGAGCAGCTTGTGCAAGTACAACACGTCAGAGAGAAGAATATTACTTGGAGGGAGTTCAAGAAGCATTTTGAAAAGAAGTACTTAACTAAGAGGTACTATGACAAAAAGATGAAAGAGTTCTTTGAACTCAAACTGGGCAGCATGACCATTGATGAATATGAACGAAGGTTTTTGGAATTGTTGAAGTATGTTCTTTTCATCAAGGACGAGACTGTCAAAATTCAAAGGTATTTGAATGGTCTGCCATCTTCCATTAGTGACAAGATCCAGTATGATGACCCAAAGACTATGGAAGAAACTTTAAGGAGAGAAAAATGCTTATATGATCAGCAAAAAGAAAAGCCTACTTTCCAAAAAGCTTGGGAAGACAAGAAGAAGTTTAAGAGGGAGCAGAGGAAAAAGGGAAACAAACCACCATTTTTCAGGAATAGTGCTCAAGGACAACCATCTTTTAGAGAGCCCAAGAAGGCTAAAGTGGGTGGACAAATGCCAAGACAACCACCTATGGAATGTTGGGGTTGTAAAGGAAATCACAGGTACAGAGATTGCCCCCATAGAAATGACAAAGTGAGAGCTGTCCACAATGTTCAGCAGACAGAAACAGTGGAGGACATGGGCAGTAGAATACCAAGGATCTACGCAGCCTTGGACAACAAGCAAGCAAAATATCAGTCGCACATGATTGAAGTGGAAGGTATGATCAACAACCATGCCTTTACTATTTTAATTGATTAAGGGGCTAGCCATAGTTATGTAGATCCTAGAGTGGTGGAAAGTTTGCAATTGTCGAGAAGCAAACATGGAAAATCTTGGTTAGTGCAGTTGGCTACAGGAACCAAGAGAAAGGTTACGGAATTGGTTAAGTCCTGTCCAGGGGACATGAACGGACTGAGCACGAGAGCTGAATTGAACATTTTACCTTTAGGTTCTTATGACTGTCTCATTGGGATGGATTGGTTGGACCAGCACCATGCCATCTTGGACTGTTGTAACAAGGCATTCACTTGCCTGGATGAGGAAGGAAATCAGAGAACAGTCCAAGGAATTCCTAGGGCAATTACTGTTAGAGAAATCTCAACAATGCAGCTGAAGAAGTGCTACAGAAAAGGCTGTCAATTCTTTGCAGCCCATGTGGAGGAAGCATCTCAGGATGAGGTCTCAAGTATTGAAGACCATGAAGTATTAAAAGATTTCGAAGATGTATTCCAGGAGGTACCCGGACTACCCCTGAAAAGAGATATTGACTTTTCTATAAACTTGATGCCTGGAGTAGCTCCAGTATCAAAAGCTCCTTAAAGAATGAGTACACCAGAGCTGAAAGAATTGCAAATGCAGCTTGAAGAGCTTCTGAAGAAGGGGTATATACGCCCAAGTGTGTCGCCTTGGGGAGCCCCGATCCTGTTCGTGAAGAAGAAGGATGGAACATTGAGTTTGTGCATCGATTTCAGACAATTGAACAAAGTGTCTGTTAAGAACAAGTATCCTCTGCCAAGGATCGATGATCTCTTTGATCAGTTGAAGGATGCTAAGATATTTTCAAAAATAGATCTTAGATCAGGATATCACCAGGTAAGAATTAAGGATGAAGACATCAGTAAGACCGCCTTCAGAACAAGGTATGGTCACTATGAATTCACAGTGGTGCCATTTGGGTTGTCAAATGCACCCGCTGTTTTTATGTGCTTGATGAATGGAGTGTTCAAAGAATATCTGGACAAGTTTGTCATAGTCTTTTTGGATGACATCCTGGTGTATTCCAAGTCGGAGGAAGAGCATGAACAACATCTTAGGATGGTGCTGCAGGTGCTAAGAGAGCACCAACTGTATGCTAAATTGAGCAAGTGCTCATTTTATCAAAAGCAAATGCATTACTTGGGGCATATCATTTCAAAGGATGGGATAGCTGTAGATCCTGAGAAGATAGAAGCCATCAGGGAATGGACAACGCCAAAGAATGTGACAGAAGTCAGATCCTTTATGGGTCTAGCTGGCTATTATAGAAGGTTCATTGCAGGGTTCTCCAGGATAGCTCACCCTATCACTTCCTTGCAAAGGAAGGAGAAGAAGTTTCAGTGGACTGAAGAATGTGAGAAGAGCTTCCAGTGATTGAAGCAGCTGTTAACCAGTGCTCCAATCCTAAGGATTGCAGATCCGAATGAAGACTTTGTAGTGTGTACAGATGCATGCAAAGAAGGACTGGGAGGAGTCCTTAGTCAGAATGGATTTGTAATTTGTTATGAATCCATAAAGTTGAAAGAGCATGAAAGAAACTATGCAACTCATGATTTGGAGTTGGTAGCCAGATTTTGTGGGCCATTTGAAATCTTAGAAAGGATTGGACCAGTTGCATATATGCTTGCATTGCCTGCATCGATGACTGTACATAATGTGTTTCATATTTCATTGCTTAAGAAATATATACTTGATGCTAATCGTGTAATCGATTGGAATGTGATTCAGGTGGAACAAGAAGGTGTCTTGCAGGTGCATTCGGTGCGTATACTGGACCGGAAAAGCAAGCAGCTCCGGAATTGAGCTATAGGACTTGTAAAAGTCCAGTGGACCTGGTACGGTCCTGAGGACGCAACATGGGAGCATGAAGATGCTATGCGGGCAGAGTACCCGCATCTTTTTGAAGATTTTGGAAATCTTGCTGTTGTTTTGTAAATAAGTTGCATTGAGGACAATGCAAAAACAAGGGGAGGGGATTGTAATACCCCAAGGCCGAGCCCTTTCTGAATTGTAATTTTGCTTATAGGCTGGTGAGCCAAGTGGTTGTAAACTGAAAGACTTATGTGTTTATTAGGCTGGTGAGCCAGATGCCAAGGCCAGGAGCCTGATATTTTGTTTGTATATGTAATTATGCAGATCATTAATAAAAATAAAAACACTGCTGCGTGTAGACCCTCCACGAAGAAGAGTTATGGGGGACTAAGCTTCACTAGGTAGGGTAAGGAAGGGGGGCTAAGTATTGGGCCTGGGGGCTTACCTCTAGAGGAATAATATTTTAATATTATTTCCTGAAGACTAAAGTGAACATTATATGTTTGTTATCCTAAGTTCCTGGAAAGTGGGATGTGGGCTTAATGGAGCGCATGCAGCTCCAGGAAGACAAGTGTCGACCTGGGCTCATGCAGCCAAAGCTGAAGCGTCAGCTCGTGATGGGGGGTTCGGGAGTCATTCTACCATCGTTGGCATGAGTCGTGCTGCCATTCCCCCATCCTGCACGTGAACCCGATTTTGTTCTGCGTTTGCATCTGCATACGGGCGCACCTGCCATTTTCCCGATTCGTCCTGCCATTTTCCCGATTCGTCGTTCTTGCCTTTGCGTCTGACCTCTGCCTACCCGCACGCATTTATGAAACCAGAGTGGGGAAGCCGTCCTGTGCTGTTTCCTATGAAGCCCAATGCAATTTTTGTTGCCTGAGCCGTGTTGAGACTTAGCGTTAGGCTGTTGCATGTTCGGGTGTCCATACTTGTTTTTCCCTGTTGCCGTTTACTGTTGCTGTTGCTGTCAACCGTACCAGGCTGTAGCTGAGTCGAAGACTGGTTATCGGATCTGTGAGTAGCTCTCCTAGGTGAGAGAGTCTGCTGGGATTATTCTGTGGCATTTTAATTCATTAAAATGCATGTCATTTATATATAAGTGTATATTCTGCAGTAGTGGCATTACTCGGTCTCTGGAGGGCCGGGGATGTTACACAAACAAAGGTCGATTAAGGTCTATCACCAAAGGCCTTTGACACTGTACCTAGACATTTACTCATGGAGTAACTTTGTACCCTTGGGGTACTTGATCTTCTTGCTTCGATTGTAGTGTAGCTTTATGAGACCGTGGTGTGTATTTTCTGCACATCTCATGGGTCTAACAAGAATATCATGAGTACTACGGGTGTCAAATAGGGGTCTCCTCTCTCCCCTACCCTGTTTGGGGTCTACATTGATGAGCTAGAATGGTTCATCAACGATTTTACTTAGATAAAAGATGGTTGTCTACTTCACGAGGTCTTATCTCACTCCTTTTATTTTCATATCTTGTGGTATTGTTGGTCTCCACTATAAAGGGGTTTTAGAGGCAACTGGATGCTTTAGGTTGGTTTTGTGATATTCGATAGATGACAATCAATCTTGGCAAAACCAAGGTTACAATCTTCAATAAAACCATAGAGGCCTTATCCAAATACCATTTTTTCTTCCAAGGGCAACTTGTGGAGATTACCACTCTTCCTATTCAAATTTCATACTTAGGGGTCCAATTCATAGGTCCCACCTTATGTATGAAACTAGCCTCCCAATCACATGTATTTAAATGGTATGCCTCATTAGCAATGTTTGAGAGACAATGCTTTTAGATTCATTTCGAGGACATACCATTTAAGATGAAGCAATTTGGTGCCCTCACCAAGCCTATTGTTTTATATGGATATGAGATTTTGGGTCCTAGTCTTGGCCATATAGAGTGGCCTTGCATTGAGATTATAATTGAATATAATTTCATCAAATGTCCACAAGGCCAATTGACTTATGAGATAGAATATTTACATCTTTGTGGGTCAAACTTTTACAAAGACAAGAAAGAGAGAATCCAAACTATAACACTTAACATCTTATTTGGCACAAACTAGCCGTTCCTTAGTATATCGTAGAGGCAGAGTTTGATGCATATCCCCTTCACCTTGAGACAACCTTCATCTTATCGTCTATCTTCACAGAGTATGACAAAAGGGAAACCCTTCTTTAGTATTTGAGAGATACCCCTTTCTGGCACTCTGTGCTTCTAAGAGACTTGTATCCCTTAGTTGAATTAACACCCTTTATGGTTTTGTGAGGCATAGTCGTTTCTTGAGTCAGTGGGCATTTCGATTGATTGCCTCCCTCTCTACTTGATATCCCTTGACACCCCTTCCTACCTCCTACCCTCAAAGGAAGAAACAAAGAGACTTGCATTCCTTAGTTAGTTGAGTCGACACTCTTGATGGTTATGTGAGGCATCGTCATTTCTTGACTAAGTGGGTATTTAGATTGATTTCCACCCTCTCTACTTGATCTCCCTTGATGCCCCTCCCTACCTCCTAACCTTATGGAAGAAAACAATTCTATGATTAGGGGGATATCTACAGGGGCTTTATTTTAGTTTTTTGGACTAGACTATTTGGGCCTCTGAGTTCCAAGTTGGCCTTTTACTCAAGTCTCAAGCTATTCCTCTAGATCTTTGATGTGATTATTATTTACTAACACTATTTTCAGTTCCATCTATCAAGTGGGCTTTGCTTCCCCTTGACCCACTTTGAGTGTGCTTGCATCAGTAGAGGGTTGAGACAGATCACCATCTTCTTGGGGTGGATTGGATCTGCAAACTTTTCTCTTTGCTTCAGGTAGACATTGAGGAGCATTTTATCTTTAGATGTCTTGTCTATCATGAGATTAGAATGCATACTAACCCTATACTAAATCTTGAAAAACAAAGAAAAGAAAGGCATAAACTTTTTTAGATACCTAGGAATATGGATATGGTAGATTGGACTAGATCCCCACTCCACAAATGCTTAGTTGATGGCAATGGAAACTATGGATTTCCCCTTGTTTGCTTGATGGAAAATGGTCACAATTCCCTAAGAGCTCAATCCCCCTAAGCACCGTTTGCAAAATGAGAGAAAAAAAACCTGAAATCACTAATTAAAGTAAAAAAAACTGGAACAAAATGCAGAAGGGCGATAATTTCCATCGACTCGTGATAATATCGGAAATTATTGCGATAAATCCAAATTATCGCTATAAATTCAAAATATCGTAATTATCGCGATAATTTGCAGTGATGTTATCGCTGAGGGTCTATTTGGTGATATTATTGTGATAAATTCGATAATATTGTGATACGTGCAACACTGGTTTCAACGCATGTTTCTGGGCCCATGCAGCTAGGGAGGATCCAGGTACTCTTGGCCTGTTGAGGAGCAATGGGGAGCTCCATGACAGGTCAGGAGCTTCCATGACCTCCTGAGGGTGAGGAATTGGCAGGGAGTGCTCCCGAGAACAATGAGGGCCTGAGCACAAAGCTCCTTGATGTTTTGGATTCTCCCCAGTTTTGGAACGTTTTATTCCAACTCCCAAGCTCCCTGAAAAGGGTTCCCTTAAATCCTGGTGCAGTTCATGCGCAACAATGGTTACATGTTTTTCCTCAAATGCTTATTGTTATTTCTGCTATGCATAGATCAATGCCATTGTTGATCTACTTGATATTTGAGAATGTTGATTTCCTTAACGTGTGGTATTGGAACTTGTTGCATCAACACAACTTCTTGGAAACATAATAGTGTGTCGTTCAGACCCCTATCTTAGGAAATACACTTTCTTTAGTTTGCTTTAGATGTGAAATGAAATCTTGTTTGCTATGTTATCGGAAACATCCCCCACAGGGTTGTTTTTTCCAAGGGAAACTTTTTGGAGATGATGATGTTCTTGAAATGCCTTATAAATGTCTCCATGCCCTTCTCAAAAACAAAAATGTCTGGGAAACACTTCTGTGGCATTTCCCAAATATTTCGTTGCGACAATTGCTGTTTCCTTTTTTGTTTACATTTTTCTTCTTTTGTAGATCTCAGTGGGACCTACCAGTCAAGTGAAACATAACCTCCCAAACCCTAAAATGTAACCAATTTATAGACACAGTTAGACCATTGCAGAATAGTCCAAAGATATACACATACACAAGTGCATAAGATATGCATGATAACATGTAAAAGCAAAACCAGTTTAGTAGTCAAGTAAAAACAAAACCTTCCAAACCCCAAAATATAACCAATTTATAGACACAATTAAACGATTGCAGAATAGCCCAAAGATATACACATACACAAGTGCATAATATATGCACGTTAAAATGTTTTAACTCAATTTCTTGTGATGATTCATGATGATTACAAGTGAGAGTACCATCCACATATTTGTACAGTTCACACTCTCAACAGGTGCAGTGCTTTGCAAGGTCAACACATAACTAGAGTCTTAGCATTTGCTAAGCTGATGCACAACTTTGGTCACGAGTGAGACATTAGGACTTCTCTCACTCACAATTAAACATTAATTCTAAAATTACTGAATAGAGAATTTTTATTTTTTATTTTTAATAAATAAATAGAGCCCTACCACCATTATTCTTCATTGTTTATGGTTTGTGTGCATCATTTGAGTAGGTATTTTTAGCAGTGAGATTAAGGACTATGTGAGTAGAACTTTTGAGTAGAGTTTCTACCTAATGCCAGCTTTTGAGAAGAGTTTGTGGATTTTGAGATGAATTTGTGTGTGGTAGGATTCAAGAAACTTCACTTTTCTTTTGAATCTTACAATTCTTCCATTCTCAATCTTACATTTTTCCAATAGCTTGTTTTTGTTCTCTTACGACTGCTTCCATGAAGGAGACCTCAAGGCCTTGGGAAATGGAAATAAGAGAAGACTATCCTCTTTGGAGGAATGTTTCAAAGTTGAAATTGCAAAGCCAAAAGTTTTAATTGCATATAGGAGGGAGCAGCAACAAGTAGACTTGGCCAAGGATAGGAGGGCCAAGAGAAGAGACGAAGCTCCACTACCCTCTTTACTAAACAACTTAGAGCCACATATTGTAGATGAGGCAAGGAAGAAGCAACAGCTAGGTCAATTTGAATTTTTTTTTTGATAATGAGGGAGAGACAAAGTGGACAAACAAATTGGCCAGATACATATTTTCATGTAGCACCACTTTTAATTTAGTGCAATCACCTAATTAGCATGACATAATGGAGGTCATTGATAATGTATCAAAAGCTTATAAGTCTTGGTTTCAAGGTGCTGAGAACCCCATTGCTTGCTTTGGAGAGGGACTTGGTGGAGAAGCTTTTAAAATCCATTCAATCCTTATGTAGGAATTCAAGAGTTAGTATTTTGTTTGACAATCAACAAGCATCATAAATAGGCAGTTGGTGAATATCATTGTTTTATGAACTATCTATAATCCAAAATGGATCTACTTAGTCACTATATTGCTTCATTGATGCTTTGAAATGGGGAAGATAAAGTTTGGGATCTATAAAGGGGCCCTTTGGTTCAGATCTTAAAAACCACACTGATAGTCTAGAACTAAAAATCGTCTTGTTTGGGGCCTAAAAAGTGAAATTTAGGGGTCTTTGACCTCAAAGACAATTATCGTGGAGGTCCTCACTACATTCTGTAGGTTGAGAGCTTTCTAATGGTGGCCCGTTTTCCTCAATCAAAGTCCATATGAAAAAGTTATGCCCCCAACAAGGTAATCGTCAAATTATTCCTGATAAGTCCATGTGAAAACCACACTAGCTCACCATGATTCACTCATGTGGAGTTAGTAACGTATGGGATTCATTGGAGACTTATAGAGGCATCGTGAGAATCTAACACCTTAACCCTAATAACCAAGGATGGGTGTTAAAACCCTAGCTGAAAGGAGGGAAAGGGGTTCAACTCCTATTGTTATGATTTGATGTTCCATAGTAGAGCAATCACAGAGAGTAGAGAGATAACAGAGAAAAGGAGAATGACTATTCTATAGGGGATTGAAGTAGACCGTAGTGTCTCATAGCTCTACAACATGTCAGGTACTTCTTCAAGTTGGATCTAAAATTTGGATATTATCAAGTCTGGATCAAGGAAGAAGACACATGAAAGACCGCTTTCAAGACAAGGCAAGGTTTGTACGAATGATTAGTAATGCCTTTCGATTTAAGTAAGACCCAAGTAATTTTGTGTATTTAATGAATGTTGTGTTGTGCCCATTCATAGATTCATTTTTCATACTATATTTGGATGACATCTTGATCTTTAGTACTTGGGAGGAGCATGCTGGATTTTTGAAGCAAGTGTTGGAGACACTAAGGAAACACTAGCCTTTAGCAAACATGAAGAAGTGTGAGTTTGCTTAGTAGTCCCTGGTGTATTCAAAGCATATGATTGATAGGGGTGAGTTGAAGATTGATGGCCCACTCCTATCAATGTCATCAAAGTTAAGAGTTTTTGTGGGAGCTTCCCAATATCTAAGATAGTTCATAGCATCATTTTCTTGCTGTAAGAGCTAGTGGTAAGATTCAACAAAAGGAATCTACACGAAGAGGAAACAAGAGGAAAACCAATTGCTAACAAACATAAAAAATTGAGTTTGCTAAGCAGTCCTGGTGTAACTGGGGAATATGATTGGTAGAGGTGAGTTGAAGATTGATCTACAAAGATAGAGCCCATCCTTAAATGGTCCAATCCTACCAATGCCACTGAAGTTAGGAGTTTTTTGATAGCTTCCCAATACCTAGGTAATTTCGTAGCATCATTTTCACTTGCGACCACACTACTTGATGCTGTAACAGCTAGTGGTAAGAGTTTCCAGTGGCGTATGAGTGAGTAAAAGGCATCTAAAGAATTGAAGCAAAACATTAGTCAATCCCCTATCCTATGTTGCATATAGCCCCTATCCTACGTTGCCTAACATGCATAAGCCATTTGAAGTAGAGATAGATGCAAGCAAGTATGCTATGGGTGTAGTGTTAATGGAAGGGGAAGGCCAATTTGTTATCATTCAGAGCTATTACATGGAACAATATTGAACTACCCTACCTATGAAAAGGAACTCTATGCCTTGGTGTAGGAAGTGAAGAAGTGGTAGCACTCTTTATTGGGTAATCGTATTGATCACTAGCCATTGCAATACTTGCAAACTCATAGTAAGCTCTAGAAAGAAATGCATTTTAATGGATGAGTTTTTTGCAATAGTGTCATCTAGTGATCAATACAAGAAGGGCACTGGCAACAAGTTGGGCTATTTGTTATTAAGGCTGCCAACACCCAAAATCATCGCTTTGGGGGCCATTATGCACACAGAGCCAGTCACCCATGAAGCTGATCCGGATTTATGAGGGAACGAAATGAAATACAAAAATAGGACAGAAACACAGAGATACAGTAATACTCAATTTCTATTAAAGAATGAAATATGCAGAGATTGTAAAAAAAATACAGAGTGAAATGAACTCGCTAGAATGGTGGAAACTTATCTCTGAGAAGAGATGTGACGGCTACGTGCATTCGCAAGAAGATGATTACAAAGAGACCGAAAGGGCCTTTTAACATGAAGCATCAATGAGAAAAACCCCAGTCCCAGAAGATGAAACACCAAAAGGTTTGTGGGCCCGGATGTGGTTATTTGATATGTCAACTTCCCAAGGATGTTACTTTTGCATATGATCTCCGATTGGGGTGCTCAGTAGCCCGTTGGAAAGGTCTAGCCAAGAAGTACACATTCCAAATAGCCCAGTCCATGGCCTTCGGTTATTGACTCAACGCTTCTGTGCCAAAAAAATGTCGCTTAGGGCCTCAAAATGGCCCCGGAAGTTCAAGAGCCGAAAAAACTGTAGAAAACTGCCAAGATGGAAAATTGTGTTGTGAGCTAGTGGAATAGGTGGGTGGCCACTGATGTTCACCTGGATCAATCCTCCCTCCTTAGGAATCAATGGTTTCCATTGCGTCAAGTTCTTGTGGGAGATGGGGAATCTTTTGCTGAATATGAATCTTGGTGAGCCTCTTGCCTTGCTGAAGATGTTCTCTTGCTTGTACTTGGCATTAGTTTATTGAAGGATGTCATGAACTTGTTGTTGGAGTGGCTGGATCCGTTCAACAAATCTGGCTGCATGAACTGCATTGGCCTAAGTGTGGGAGGACTTTTCGGTGAAGATGCAACATGAAGAGCTATATCGATAGGGGTGAATGGTTTTAACCCCAAGCACACCTGAAGAGGGTTGTAGCCAATAGAGCTACAAAGGGCTCTGTTATAGCTTTGCTTGACTTGGCAGTGCAGAGGCACCCTCGTAGGTGAAGCAAGATTATCTTTGTGCTCTTCTACAATCTTGTCGACCTGCTTTTGCTGTATAGAAAATTCTTGGGCCGAGGTTGTGGTGGTCGCAGTGACCTTCTGTTCACCTTCTGATCGGATCGTGAAGAGGCTAAATTTTGTGGTTTGAGAGATTACTTTGGGGCATTGTTTTGTCGAGATCAATCACATGGCAGTAGTCGAAACTATGTCTGGTACCCTATAGAGTTGACACCGCGGGGTAACAATGACACTACGGGGTCGAGACTCATAAACAACATGGCGCTTCCACATATATGGATGGCCTAAAAGAACATCACAGACTTCCAGTGGGGCAACATCACACAATACCTCATCCTTGAAGGGATTGATGCCGTAGGATATGCGACACTGCTGTCTGACGTGGAGATCTCATCCATGGCAGAGCCACCTGATGTTGTATGGCTGCGGGTGTGGTGTTGTCGGCAACTCCAACTGCTTGACGACCTCTGCTGAGATTAGGTTCTTTTGGCTTCCACTATCAACAATGAAATGCAGTGGGGTCCCCTTCACCCACATCTGAGAATGGAAGACACACTCTCCCTCCTCAGACTGCTCTGGTTCTTCTGGTTGGATTGTTGTGGCCGTGATGGTAGCAGTGGGTTCTGCATCGATGATTTGTTTCCTTTTATTGTGTTTTGAATTAGAGTCCGAGTTAGGGTTCGACTCTTTTTCTTTGAGCTCGACCATCAATGACAATTTCGAGCGACATTCATCAGTGTTGTGCAAGGGGCTTTTGTGGAACTCACACCACTTTCCAGTGTCCTCCTTTGTCTTCCCGTTACCCTTCTTTGCCTGTGGCTTGGACTGGTTGTCTTGAGGTTGGGTGTTCTGTGAGTTAGGGCTGTCTTTACAAAACTTCTGTTGTTGTGGATTTGCAGACCCAAACTCCCGCTTATTCCGCTGCTTAAATTTTTGCTTGATTTTGACATCATATCGATAAGCGACTCTTAGTGATGAGATGTCCAAACACTCCATTTCTGTTTGGATGTACCTATGTAGACCCCCACAGTATTTTAAAACCAGATGCTGCTCAAAGTCTTTGATACCTAGCTTGGTGTGTAATGTATGGAAGGTATTTGTGAACTTTGACATTGTTTGGTCCCTCTCCTGACATAGTGTGGTCCATCTCGTGTACTGATTGTCATAGTTTCCAACAGGGTAATATTGTTTCTTAACGACATCCGTAAAAGAGTCCCAAGTGGGTTCAGCCTCAAACATTCTAGGCTCCTTTGTGGAATTTTGCTCATAGTAAGTCTCCCACCAAATTTTGACATGGGGGACAACCTTAAGGAGCGCAAAGGTGATCTTTTCCCCATCTGAGAAATCATGGACAAAGAAATACCTTCTAGCATATTTAACCATCTTTCCAAAGCATTTGCATCTATTTGACATTCAAATACGGGAATATCAAAATTAACTTGTACCTTGAAAAGGGAAACGCCGCCAAAGTGTCCACTTGACGAAGATTGGTTTGCTATTGTCGGCAGTCGTCGAAGGATTTGGGCAAAAATTTCCATCATCTCGTCCCTCTGTCGTGTGAGGGATTCCTCGAGCAATAGTTGAATAGGATCTCCTGCTCCCTCATCTCTCTTTTCTTCTGGCATGGAAGGTTGTCGGGGTTGGCGAGGGCGGTCTTTCAGAGGCTCAAGTACTTCAAGTCTCAACTCCTTATACCTTGACCTTGTTGGGGACATGCACAGAGAAACAAAGAGCAAATTGCTCTGATACCACTGATCTGGATTTATGAGGGAACGAAAGGAAACACAGAAATAGGACAGAAACACAGAGATACAGTCATACTCAATTTCTATTAAAGAATGAAATAAGTAGACTGTAAAAAAAATAGAGTGAAGTGACCTTGCTAGAATCGTGGTAGCTTATCTCTGAGAAGAGTGCGACGGCTATGTGCATTCACAAGAAGCTGATTACAATGAGGTCGAAAGAGCCTTTTAACATAAAGCATCAGTCAGAAAAACCCTAAACATCCAAAACCCTAACCCTAGAAGATGAAACGCCAAAAGGTTTGTGGGCCTCGATGTGGTTAGTTGATATGTCAACTTTCCAGGGACGTTGCTTTTGCATACTATCTCTGTTTGGGGCACTCAGTAGCTCGTTGGAAAGGTCTAGCCGAGAAGAACACATTTCGAACGACCCAATCCAAAGCCTTTGACTATCGAGTGGGTGCTTCCATGCAAAAAAAATGTCGCTTAGGGCCTTAAAACGTCCCCAAAAGTGTAGGACCCGAAAAAACTGTAGAAAACTGTGAAGATGGAAAACTGTGTTATGAGCTAGTGGAATAGGTGGGTGGTCACCGATGTACACTTGGATCAGAAGCATACAAAGAACAATAAGCTGAAGATGAGGACTTTAAGGGGGTGTATAGAAAATTCAGGGTCATTAGGAACTTGTAGAGAGAGACAATAAGATTGATTACCATCTCCAAGATGGATTACTCTACAAGATGGGGAGTTGTGTGTGCCAAAGGAAGAAAGAGTACCACTGACAAGGGAGGTTAATACCTCTAAGGTTGTTGGACATTTTGATGTTGGGAAGGTTGTGGCCAACTTGTAGAGGTATTTGTATTGGCCAAGAGGCAAGAAGAAGTACCTAGGTTTATTAGAGGTTTTATATTGTTTCGTACCAACAAGTCTAGCAAGAGAAAGCAAGGACTATATAGTTTACTTCTGATGCCTACAAGGTTGTAGGAAAGTATATCTAACTTCGAAGGACTTTTTTGAGGGTTTTTCAAGGACATGAAAAGGTCATCACTACTTGTAAAGTTGTATGTGGTAATTGACAGGTTTAGTAAGATGTGCATCCTAATGCCTTGTAAGAAGACCATTAAAGGATAATAAGTAGTAAGCTTGTTCTTTGAAAAGGTTTGGGTGCACTTCGGGGTACCAAGGGCATCATCTCTAATAGTGATACTAGATTTCGTAGTACATTTTGGATTTCATTGTGGGAGAAGTTGGATACTAAATTTATGAGATCCACAACCATCCACCCTCAGATGGATGGGCAGACGAAGGTGGTGAGTACGACTTTGGTTCAACTTTCGAGGGACTACACTAAGAGGCATCCAAGGACCTGGGATGAAAATTTGATTTACATACATCCTTCTTGTAATTGGGTTGTCCACATTTCCACTAGTAAGTCCTATCTTGAAATCTGTTTGGGTTATTTGCTACCATCACCATTGGATATTGTATATGGACAACCTAAAGCAGGGGCATTGGCCTCAAGTGGTGCATTGAAGGGAAAGAAGTTTATAGATAGGATTGGGCAGATACACCCATAGGCTCAGGAGAAGTTGAAGAAATCCGAGGAGAAATACAAGGCCAAGCATGATCAACATAGGGTCGAAAAGACGTTCAAAGTAGGAAACTAACTTTAGTTGCACTTGAATAAGGAAAGGTTGGAGGGTCAAGGAAAGAAAATTAGGGCCTTGAGATATGGACCTTTCAAAGTGTTGGAGAAGGTAGTCAACAATGCTTACAGACTCAATTTGTCTCCTTATATGTGCATTTACTTAGTAGTAAATGTAGAGAACTTGATACTCTATGAGCAATCCATGCTTGACGAGGATGAGGAGGGCCATGTCTTACCTTACATATAAGATTTGATACCAAATGCACATTCAAAATTACCAAAAATGACTTTGCAGAGGAAAGATTAAAACGACTAGAAGGGGTTAACAAGAACTTTGGCAAGTGGGATTGAAGGGACATATACCAACCATGGTCAAATTTTACTCCAAGGAGAAAGGGGAGGAATTTTTGAATTTTTTCTTCACCCCCTTCATAACTAAAGCTTTTGGAGACCAAGAGCCTCCCAAAACAGGGAGGGATGAACCAAAATGGATATACATAGTTGCTATATTGCTCTATTGATTCTTTGGAATGGGGAAGGCAAAATTTGGGACTTACAAGGAGCACTTTGGTTCAGATCCTGAAAATCACATTGACAGACTAGAATTGAAAATACTTTAGTTGGGGTTCAAAAAAGTGGAATTTTGGGTTCTTTAACCTCGAGCAAAATTGTCCTAGAGGTAAGAGGTTCTTATTGCATTCTACTGGTTGAGAACTTTCCAATGGTAGGTTGTTTGCCTCAATTGGAGTTTTTATGTGAAATTCCCTGGAGGTCCATGTTGAAGCCACACTATCTCACCATGATTTACTGATGTGGAGTTAGTAACGTATGGGATTCACTAGAAACCTTTAGATGTATCGTGAGAATCCAAAATTATAACCCAACAACCATGGAAGAGTGTTAAAACACGATTTGATGTTCCATAGTAGAGTAGCTGCTAAGAGTAGTAGAGAGATAGCATAACATAGGAGAAAGAGCATTATGTAGGGGACTATAGCAGACCACAATGTCTTATAGCTCCATAATCAGCTGAATGATTTTTATATTTTGTCTTGTACTCTCAATTGATTAAGAAGAAAGGCACAGTCCTTCATTTTGTTGGAGTTTTTACCCATTTCGAGTTTCTCTTGGGTAAATATAGTGTACATGGTGTTCCATTGTGTGTCTTTGCTATTGTATCTTTTTTTGATATCACAGTAGTTAAAGAATCCATATGGTGTGATTTCTCTTTCTGTTGAGCATAGGTTCACTATAGTAGCAGTGCACACTGCTCTATCATCCTTAACTTTTACTCAAGAATGGACTGCAGATTCCAGGGCTACTAGACATGATAAAGCACCAACAAACCTCCTCTCTAGTTGTGGTACTTTTCAAATTAATAATTCTCAGCACAAAGATGTTCTGCATGTTCTTGGAGTGGGACCAAACCACTTCTCTATCTACTACATTACTCACATGAATAAAAAGGTGGAATTTTGGCCAAACAAATGGGTTGTTCAAAACATAAATGACAGGTTCAAAGGTATTTCTTCGGGATATTATGATGAATCTGAATGGTGCCAAAATGATGTTGTATCCCTGAAACAGTCCTATGAAAGGAGTGGTGCCAGGGTGTTTGTGGAGGTAAACCTCAACCAAACAAAATCAAGAGGAAGACCTCTAGATTTCTGGCAAATAATCTTTGACAGCCATATTCAATTGATATAACTTGTAGGCTTGTAGATAACCACAGATTTATAAATGAATGCTTAAATATGGCCAAGAATGCATCAAGAGCAAGAAATCTGTTTCGGGCATTCAAATTCCCTACCAAAGAGTGCCATGTATCCCATTCAAGAACAATATTCGTGCATGGAAAACTGAGAAGAAAATATCAAACCAAGAATTGTTAATTGCTGGGAGAGCTAACAGAACTAATTCCCATTAACCAACACTTCTGAGAGAAAACTAATTGGGCATAATGAAATGAATCAATTAACTAAAAGAACACACCATAGAAGCAATGAACTGAAATTGTAAGCAGAGCTTGTTGTTTGCCAATACTTTTATTATAAATTTAGCAATTGATACTAGAATTTGGAGTACAATAAAGTTCTTGAGTTCTGATGAAATTCTCAAAATAAAGAAAGCATTCATGGTGGGGAAACTTCCACTCATCTCTGATGTTTCTTATATGAGGTTTCTTCCAGTTAACAATCTAGAGAGTGACCATGGCATGTGAGGAAGAGAAAATATTACCACAGAACGGGTGAGCAGGAAGAAACCATTCCGCTGTGGATAAATTCTTTCCTGGATTTGAAGGTATGAACCTTTAAAGCTGATTTACTATATTTGACTCTGGGCTCTTGCTCTCAATTAGATTTAAGGAAATTTGAAGGATCCATACTTATCTTGAAGTTTAGAAACCCCGGTGAATCTTACTTATTTTTAAAATGCCAAATATAAAATATTTGGCGATATTCTTGTAAATAAATTCAAATTTCTAGAGAATTTTGGCGATTTTTAGAGTTAAATTATCTTAGTGTTAAAAACTTCCATGCAGTTTTCCTCTCTTTCTTAATATCACACCTGTGACGATGAACTCATTAAATAATCTTATCTTATAGAATTTTGGCGAATCTTTTTTTAGAAAAAATAGAAATTGACAAATATTTTTTGGAAACAAACTATGGAAAATTAGTCCAATGGTGAAATTTAGCCCTTGAATTTTTTCCTGATTAGATTTCTTTGATTTCTTGATACCCTTTCATAGGACCACTGTCCCTTTTAAGTTTTTATAGAGAAAGGTAAGTGACCAAATTCTATTGAGAGGTTACTTGGGCCTTTAACCAGGTTACAGAACAATTATAATTGTTATTTGACGTGGAGATGACTATACAACCTTTTGATATTAGAGTTAGTCATCTTGCACAAGTGTTCTTATTTCTTTTGCTTTTCTTTGGGTGAGGATGATGTGGCTCGTTGCTTTGTTGGAGGTCGTTGACTTTGAGATAATCGAAACTGCACATTCTAGACATCCTCCTAGCCTTTACTTGATGGACCCCGACATATCGTGTAAATTGATGTGGTGAAGGGACACATGGTAGTGCCTAATAGGCACACAATGTTGAAAGTTGTGTTATTCCAAAAAATGGACCACAAGGGTCACAAATTTGCACGTTGTTCGATCAAGAAGAGATTGACGGTGTGGTAAATTTAGAGCTCAAAGGGTTTCTAAGGCTCCGCAATTTTCTTCAGAATTTCGGTTTGAGGGTTTCTGCAACTCATTGAAGGATTTTTACAGCTCACCAGTGTTCTTTTGACTCCCAAGGCTTATTGTTGGCAGTCATAAGTCCAACAAAACCTAAGGTTGCTAGCCTAGCCATTAGGTTTCCTAGCCTAACTGTTAGGGTTTGTGGAAGAATCTGCAAACCATGAGGAACAAAACTTTGGTGGAAGATAGGCTTGATGGATCAAGCAACTTCAGTTCCTGGAAATCAAGACTACAGATTACACTGGAAGAGGATGACCTATTGAGTTTGATAGAAAAGACTCTACCAGAAACAACTACCGATGAAGAGAAGGATGATTGGAAGGTAGATGACATCAAAGCAAGGAAGATAATCATCTTTTCAGTAAGAGATCATCTACTACCTCGTATTGCTACCTTAAAAGCAACTTATGAGATGTATGATGCATTAAAGAATATGTTTGAGAGTAACAACACCCTCAGAGCCCTTACGTTGAAGAATCAACTTCAACATATCAAGATGACAAAAGCTGACACCGTTGCTACCTTCTTCATGAAGATTTCAAAGATCAAAGATCAGCTGGGTGCCATTGGAGAAACCATATCAGACAGAGAACTTGTCTTGACTACTCTCAATGCTCTTCTAAGACATTGGGAACCATTTCTTCAAAGTATTAGTGGTAGAGCAGATCTACCTCAGTTTGATCGTCTAGGGACAAACTGCACTCAGGAGGAAAAAAGACTTATACCCAGAGGAGTGCAAGACTCCCATCTTGATGAAAATTAAGCCCTTGCTTCTTATGCAAGGAAAAGCAACATAAGAAATAGAAGAAGTTTCAACAAAGCATTCAAAGACAAGAAAACTTCATCAACTTCAGGACACGAACACAGAAAAGACAATTCAAAGATTTAGTGTTTCAGATGTGACAAGTATGGACACATTGCGAGAAATTGTCCTACCAGGAAGAAATGAAGACAATTTGCATCCACTGCTGATGTTGTTCCAGAACCACCTCAGAGAGATGGAGACATAAAAGATGAAGCATTCTTCTTCATATCAATACTCTCAGGTATGGTTCCCGCTGACAGTGATATTTGGTTAATTGACAGTGGTGCTTCCAAACACATGACTGGATATAGAGATCATCTGACATACCTTGTTGAGAAAGAATCTAGTCTACATGTTGTACTTGGAGACAATGCCAGATATACTGTAAAAGGAGTTGGAACTTCTACATTCCAACTAGATTCTGACATACTACTTCAGCTGAGTGAGGTACTATATGTACCTGGGATGAAAAGGAACCTTGTCTTTGTTTCTGCCTTAGAGGATAAAGGCTACAAGGTTACCTTCTCTGAAGGAAAAGTTCTTGCATGGCACAAGAACTCACATATGAACTCTGTTCGAGTGATTGGTGTTCGAGAAAACAACTTTATACAGATTGACTGTCCGACCAGTCCAGGCCCTGTTACATGATACTATTAGCTTGAGCGAGCTATGGCATAGGAGACTTGCTCATATACATTATAGAGCCCTTCCCGCTCTAGGGAAGATGGTAACAGGCCTTCCAGAGATACATGTTCAGCATGATGGCGTTTGCAGAGGTTGTGATCTTGGCAAGAATGTTAAGGGGTCTTTCTTGTGCAGTGACAACAGATCCAAGGGGATATTGGACTTTATACATTCAGATGTTTGTGGACCCATGACTATTGCTTCCTTGAACGAATATTTGTACTATGTGCTCTTCATCGATGATCACTCTCGGAAGACGTGGATTTATTTCTTGAAGACCAAGGATGGAGTCTTGACGAGACTTCAAGAATTTAAAGCTCAGGTTGAGAACCTGACCGAGAGGAGGATCAAGGTGCTGAGATCAGATAATGGAGGAGAGTACACCTCTAGGGATTTCAGTGATTATTGTATTGAGGCAGGGATCAAGAGGGAGTACACCGTTCTTTATAACTCTCAACAAAATGGGGTTGCAGAGAGGAAGAACAGAACCATTATTGAGGCAACCAAAGCGATGATACATGATCATAATCTACCGATGATTTTGTTGGCAGAAGCATCCATGACAACTGTGTATGTTCAGAGCATGGGTCCTCATCATATTTTGAAGAACATGACTCCCAAAGAAGCCTTCACCGGAGTGAAGACTGAGGTTGGACACTTAAGGATATTTGGGTGTCCAGTATACATTCATGTACCCAAAGAGAAGAGAACCAAGTTAGACCCTTCAGGCAAAAAGGGTACATTTGTGGGGTACAGTGAATCTTCGAAGGCATACTGGATCTACATCCTTGGTCAAAGACAGATTGAGGTAAGCAGAGATGTCACCTTTGAGGAATAGGTAGCCGTTCGAAGATCTAGAGAATCTCAGATGGAGACAATCGTTGATATAGTTGATCTAGTTGATCCCGTAGCTCCAGCTGATGTTCCCAGAGATATTGCCGTAGGCCATAAAAGGCCTGCCTAGGCTCGACAGACTCTGCAGGAGGCAGAGGAACATGCAGCTCCTCGAGGCACATTCTGAGAGAGCAACAAACTACAGATATTTTCGAGCTACATTTCAGCTATGAGCCACATCATTGATACCGAGCCTTCTTGTCATGGAGAAGCAACAGGTCAGCAGGTATGGCAAGATGCCATGACATAAGAGTATCAATCCATCATGAAAAATGATGTGTGGGATATTGTTCCGAGATCGGAAGGGAAGTTTGTGGTGACTTCCAAGTGGATCTATAAGATCAAACATGCAGCTGATGGAAGTGTCAAGAAGTACAAAGTGAGATTTGTGGCCAGAGGTTTCTCTTAGGTTGAGGGAATAGATTATGAGGAGACATTTGCTCCTGTTGCCCGAAACACTTTCATCCGTACGATCATTGCAATAGTTGCATCCATTGGTTGGAGACTACATCAGATGGATGTAAAGACAACCTTTCTCAATGGTGAGATTGAGGAAGAAGTTTACATCGAACAACCAGATGGATTCGTGACACATGAGGAGTCTCATGTGTTAAATTTCGCAGCATCGATAGTCATTCTCCAATGAGAGGCCATATGGGCCGCCCTAAGGCTAGCCAGGGAGATTTGGAGAATCAACCAGTCTTGTGAGGTATTGACAAAAGCCAGGGGGAACGTACAACCTCTGTGAGTCAAACCAAAAGTCAGGACGAACGAGATGCTATGTGATCTTGTGAGCCAAGATGTA
>SNQJ01S0012942.1:27200-45192 GCA_010110895.2 Picea sitchensis | reverse complement strand
TCTGTGAGCATAGACAGTCTAGTGCAAAAGTCAGGGGGAATGTACAACCTCTGTGAGCATAGACAGACTAGTGCAAAAGTCAGGGGGAATGTACAACCTCTGTGAGCCTAGTCAAACCTTGTGAGCCATGAGCAAAAGTCAAGACATCTAGCAAAAGTTAGGTTGAATATAAAATTCCTATGAGCTAGAAACAAACGATATTCCTAATATTGTAAATGATATAAATGTATTGATCTAGTGCGTTGGCACATGTAACATTATCCACCACGAAGAGAATTTCGAATTTCCTTGTCAAGAGTTGAGTTGTAACTGAAGTCTCAAGTCTAGTTCTATTTTCGAACTAAAGTGTAATGCTGAGTTGTAACTGAAGTCTTAAGTCTAGTTCTATTTTTGAACTAAAGTGTAATGCTGAGTTGTAACTGAAGTCTTAAGTCTAGTTCTATTTTCGAACTAAAGTATAATGTTGAGTTGTAACTGAAGTCTCAAGTCTAGCTCTATTTTCGAACTAAAGTATACCAGTCTCAAGTCTAGTTCTATTTTCGAACTAAAGTGTAATGCTGAGTTGTAACTGAAGTCTCAAGTATAGTGCTATTTTCGAACTAAAGTATACTAGTCTCAAGTCTAGTTCTAAGTTTGAACTAAAGTATGAAGCTGAGTTATGATTAAAGCATGCAAACAGGTTACTATTTCGAGCCTCTCCTCTTCTCCTCTTCAACCTATATAAACAGAGGTCGACCCCTCTCTTCAACACAGTTTGATATGCAGGTTAAGGGTGAAGCAATAGAGGCGCATATCAGTGATAAAGAGGCAGCATACCAAAGAAGCATATCAATGCTGTATATCAACAATAGAGGCAGCATATCAGAGGTGTATTTCAGCAAGGTCTCTTAGGTTTTTGTCAGGTCAGAGTCATCTTGGCAAGCTCTTTAAGAGCAGAACATTCATGGTGGATATTTGTAAGTGATCTTACATTATTAATGCAATAAAGGAATATCGTTTGCTGGGGTTTTTCTCCTTGTACAGGGTTTCCCTAGGGTATATGTGTTGTTGATGTGCATGCTTACTTATCTACATAGTTATTGCTATTCGGTTATGATTTGGTATTGTTGAAGTGTATTAAGCTGGAATCAAAGTGTTGAAGAAAATAAAAGAATTAATCCGCATAAGAAATCAAGCTCATAATTTAACATCATGTATGCAGGTTGAAGAAAGCTTTGTATGGACTAAAACAGGCACCTCGTGCTTGGTACGAGAAGATTGATGGATATCTGATGAGTTTGGGTTTTAGCAAGAGTGTTGTTGATCCAAACCTATACTACCATATTGTTGGTGACGAGTGCCCGATTTTGGTCCTGTACGTTGATGATTTATTCCTCATCGGTTCATAAAGTCTTATTGCTGAATGCAAGCGTGCATTGACTTCTGAATTCGAGATGAAGGACCTAGGCATGCTTCACTACTTCTTGGGACTAGAAGTATGGTAGAGGATTGATGAGATTTTCCTGAGTCAAGGAAAATATACAGTGGAGATATTGAAGAAATTCGGCATGACAGACTGCAAGTCGATGCCTACATCGATGGTGATGGATTTGAAGAAAATGAACGAGGCTTCTACTGATTCATGCGAGATTGATCCACATCTTTACTGATAGCTGATTGGATCATTGATGTATCTGGTTAACACCAGACCTGATATATGCTATGCAGTGAATGTACTCAGTCAGTTTATGAGTCAGCCGAGACAGATTCACTGGATAGCAGCAAAGCATGTGTTGAGATATCTACGAGGTACAGTTGGATATGCCTGAGATATGCCTCCGGTGTAGACATGAGATTGCAGGGATATGTCGATGTAGACTAGGCAGGGAGTGCAGTGGATCGAAAGAGCGCATCCGGTTGTTTTTTTACCTTGGGATCTACCATGGTTTCCTGGTGCAGTAGGAAACAAAGTTCTGTGGCTTTGAGTACTGCAAAAACAGAGTACATAGCATTATGTGTGGCAGTCCGCGAAGTAGTGTGGCTTGCAAGCTCCTTGCAGATTTATTTGGTCATGAGATGGATTCCACCGTTATCCATTGTGATAACCAACGCTGTGTGAAGCTCTCAGAGAATCCTATGTTTCACGATAAATCGAAACACATTGAGATCAAATACCATTATATCAGAGATATGGTGCAGAGGAAAGCAGTACACGTGCAATACCTTTCTACACATGAGCAGGTTGCAGATGTCTTCACCAAACCGCTTGCCAGGACAAAGTTCGAGTACTTCCGTGAGAGACTTGGCCTGGTGGAGAATGCCTCCCTAGCTGAGAGGGAGTGTTGTTGATTGCAGCTTCATGAGACATCCTCCATATCGTTCTCCTCTGGACTGAGTTGAGACATCTGTGAGAGAGAGCCCAAGTGTTGGGTGTGCCCATGTGATGGGTGTGCGTCAGACTCTGGACTGAGTTGTTATGACGTGTGGTCTCTTGTCTACTCCTCTGGACTGAGTTGAGAGGACTTGAGATGGTCTCCTGCCTTGTACTTCTATGGACTTAGTTGAGTCGGCTTGAGATGGTGCTCCAGATGGTACTCCTGTGGACTAAGTTGAGTTAATCTGTTGAGTGTGACATCCCTGTGGATGAGCATAGGTGGACGCGTCCCTAGTGGTTGAGCACTAGAGGATGAGAGAGATCCTTGCTATATTGTCTGAGAGTAAGATTTACTTGTAACCCTAATTATGTTGTAAAGGGTACAAGTCGGCCTCACCATGTGAAAGATAATTAATATCGAGTAAAGATTAATTATATTATTGAGTTAATGAGGTCGGCCCTATTGTGCCAATAGACACACCTTTTGCTGTGTCAGTTCTTGTATAAATAAGTGTAAATCCCCATTGAGGATTACACACTCTCACTTGTCATCTCGGAGTTTTAGCAAGTGCTTGTACGACTGAAGTGCGCACCTCTCTTGGGTGCTAGTTTCTAGGTTTTTGTAAGCACCCTCTAGTGTGCTAAGGTCTATGGTGTGGGGGATCTTCTCTTGAGAATATAGTAAAGGATTGCTGGGTTTTTCCTTGTTGAGAAGGGTTTTCCCAGGATACTTCTTGTGTTCTTGTGCATGGTTATTCTTCTTGTGATCTTGGTTACTGCAACACTTGTGTGTGGTATTGCTGCATTGTTTATGGTTCAAGTACATACTAAATTGAAATAAACCACATGTGCATGAGCTAAGCATTAAAATTCAACAATTGGTGCAACATTTGAAGATGCTTCTCATAAAAAGAGGTTCTTTGGAGTGCACAAATTCCTCCATAGCTTGATCGAGAAAAGATCGATGATCCTCTTCTGCCACACTTGGAAAGTGCTTGCCCTTTAGATTGGGAGGATCATCAACCTTAGACCTAGGATAAACATGATTTCATGAATCTTCGGCCACACACTAGGCCCAAGGACCTCGACCTTTGGACCACATCCATCCTCAAAGACCTTAGCAGGCATGGTCAACCTAGAAAGACGAACCAACCTTGCCAAGGACATAATCACCCCATTCCTTCGACCCTTAAATAACATATTTGACTAGTAAAATAATAAGGAGCGAAATTTGGTGACAAAACTACAATTCATCTCACTGCTTATCAATGCCTTTGTATAGTTGTGTGTGTGATTGCACCATGTCTTTGTTTTCTTTGATCAATTCTCTTAATGCTATTCTATAATGTGTTGCTTAAGGAGAAATTCAAATGTGACCTAAAACGATGTCAGCTGTCTCAGCAAAGTTTTTTCCTTTGACTCATGGTCGATGGTATTGTACTCTGCAATCTTGGAAATCATGGTTTAAAGTGGTGTTTATCTATGAACATACAAACTGAATTCAATTACCGATTTGTGCTTTCCTTTTGAAAACATATTTTATGTAGACTTGCATAACAGAGTAGTATAGGAGAGAATGTTGGTTAGTGCCATCTTGATAGAGAACAAACAAGGATTCCTTCCAATCCTACCTTCTTTGAGGTGGATGGATGCATGATTATGAGCAACTGCCAAAACTGTTGGTGTATGGTTCTAAATTCTAATGCATGGCTCTTTACTTACAAGTCACTGCTAATTTTAGGTTGGAACAATAAATTGATGAACCACATGTCTCACAACCCACATATTGTTAATCATGTCAATGAGGGCTTGGTTGGTTGGTAAAGAGGTGGTGTTGCTATTCCTCCCACCAAGGTTCAAATGCCCCCAGAGACATGTTTTCCCCTCTAGGCTGTCTCGCTTGCATAAGCGGGCCGTTTCATGCAGTTGGGGCCAGGTGCAAGTCCTGGGCATATTTGGTGGAAAAGATACCCACCAGTCATGGCATCCTAGCTGAAGGATTGCTTCTGTGCGTTGTGAGACGTATCTGCTCCATTGTAATATCTCATATAGGAAGGTGCCACTTGCACATGTTGACCGTAAACATCCATCAAAAGGAAATTTATAATTTCCATGCAATGCAACTGAAACTAGATGCTTTCATACCCTTTAATCCTCTGGGGGTAAATATTACTTTTTGGTCAAGGAAATGTATAAAGCACTTTCACTTCTAATAAAAAATGGTAAATACTTGTATTTAAATTCCTTGTAGGAGACAGACTGCTTTAGTCAATGGTCGATATCTCCATCTTCAGTGTAGAATTATCAAGAAGTTACCTAATGAAGGCTGTTTAGCATCGGCATTTGTTTTTCATTTGTCAGGCTGCTTGTACTAACTGTAGGCACTTTTCAGGTGTTGTTGTGTGTGCCAAGCAACTGGCATGTTAACTGGATGCTTTTAGACCCTTTAATCTTAATCTTAAAGTTCGGATATTGATTTTGGTCGATGTAATGTAATATACCATTTTCAATCTGAATAAAAATGTTATAAATACTTTGGATTGAAAACCCATGTATGACACAGACTGCTTTAGGCAGGGGTTTATATATTCAATCTTTTAGAGCATTTTGATCAAAAGTTACATTAAGAAGGCTTTTTAGTATTATTGTTTAATTGTTATATTTGTTTAAGTTCAGTGCAAGTTGATTTTAGTTTATGGTAAGGGAAAAGCTGGCATCTGTGCCCATTCACCTTACACTGTCCTATATTATTTCAGGCACGGAGAAGCTTTGCAAAGCTTGAGCTCTATCGAAAGTTTACAAATTCATTGGCAGTGGCAGTTGTTCTATCTGTTGCTTGGATTGGCTTTGAGGTAACTTGTGTCTTGGAGTTGAGCTTTTTTGTCAGATCAAATTTTGTTTTTCCCCAAGTATCTTTTGATTTAGAGTAATGCAGAAATCCTATTGCTCGTGGCTGCAATTTGGTTGAAGAATTGTTCTTTCAAATTTTGGTTGCAGTTATATTTCCAGGCATCAGATCCTTTCAGTGAACGTTGGCAAAATGCTTGGATTATTACAGCTTTTTGGACATTACTTGCATTTGTCCTGCTGTGTGCAATTTGCGCATTGTGGACTCCATCCCATAATTCAACACGGTGAGTTCATTTTCATAGCATTTAGTTATTTGTTTTTTAGGGATTGACAGCATTTATAATCACACATTCAAGAAATTAATAGCTGCAAGATTGTTTAATAAATATACTGCATGCTTGGTGAAGATAAATGATATACCCATGGCTTTTCTTGTGGGAAGAGGGGGTGCAAAATATGGTTGTTTAACATTGATATTGGTTTTCTGTTTGAATTTACTGAATAGTCGGTTTTGATTACCCTGTGAACATCTTGCCAGATATGCATACACGGAAGAAATTGGGGAAGACTTCGACGAGGATGAGACGATTGCTCTGAGTACTGGGAGTGTGAAGTCCACACTTGATGTTGCAGTCAAGGTTGACAGAAAAGAAAGAATGCCCGTCAATAGTGATGTTTTCAGTCTGGGAGTGGACCTTGAAGAGGACAAAAGAGAATAATAATTTTCCAACGTTATATGAATGTCACTTTGGTTTTCAAAAGATTGGTGCTGGCTGTATTTATGTTCAAGGTGATTCTATAGATAGATAACTCTCAAAGATAATGTAAATTATCTCAGGTAATGGCCATGTAAGTTTGTCATAAATCTATTTTTTCAGTAATTGCTTTTAGCAAGTTATTCTTGAGAATGCCAAGTGGGATGTTAGATTATTGGGTAAGGACTAAGTTCAAAGATTGCTTCCTTAACAAGTTATTCTTGAGAATGCTAAGTGGGATGTTAGTTTAATGGGAAAAGCAATAAAGTACTAGGATATGGATATGGCAGATTTTTAGAAAACTTCAGATATAAAAATATACTCACACAAACTTTGTAGGTAGTGCCTTCCCTACTAACATAATGGTTAATTGGTTGTGGGGTGATTATGCTGGCTTGCTCAGCCTTCCCCTCCCTTCTTTGTGTGACCTGCATGCAAGAATAAAAAAACATTGGTATGTGCCTTTCTTGTGGCACCTTGGAATAGTTTCTAAGAACATAAAATTTCCTTCCATTCTCTCTCTCTTTATAATATATGAATAGAGATAGAGGAACATTTGGGCTTTGCACTTGCTAACAAAGCTGCTTCTCTTTCTTTCTTTTTACTGGAGTTAGCCTGCCTGGATTGAACTTCGCTCATCTTCACAAGTGTGTGTGTGTGTGTATAGTATATACAGTAGGTACAACCTGAGTGGGCCTAACAGTTGAGAATGTGTGTTTCCTTCTTGGAGGTCACAGGTTCAAATCTGGAGGGGGTTAGTGTATGTAAACCTCTGTAGACTTGAGCAATCAAATCGCTGTGCAGAGGGGGTCCCTTGTCCCACAAACAAGGGGTCTCATAAGTTAATTTGGCGTCTAGCTAGGTTGTGACCATAAATTAGATTATTATTATTGTTGTTGTTATATATAGATATACATATGTATTGTTTTTAAATGTCTACAATTGGAAGTTTTGTATTGGTTATTTAATACAGATCTGGGCCATATTTGAACAAACTACAGAGCCAAGTTGTATCCCAGTTTTCTCCAGGCTGTACGCATTTCGGATTTGGATCAATATGGGTTTGGGGTGTGTCGTGTCAGTACAATTGCATCTTAACTTTTGTCATGTAATCCATGACAAGTTTTGTAATGTTTTGTTTATATACTCAGTAAAGAGAGGGTTTGTAACCTGCAATATTTGTACAAGAGGGTGAAAAACATGTCAATATAATTACTTCCTACTTCCCTAGGATATGATAGAAGTATGATCTTCTAATATAAGTCACTGAAGTTATTGATGGAGTGTTTCTTTCCACAAGGATAGTTGTACAGTTGTACGGTGGTGCCCTACCTCAAGGGTATTTGCTATGTAAGTGCACTGTTCCAGGGTTTATGTAAGTGTATCCTATTTGGAGGATTTTGTTCTACAATATGTAGTGATAGCACCCATTATAATTCCAGGGACATTACATATGTGTATCAGAGCTATGATGTGAAACCATGGTGATGCACCGCTGAAAGAAACTTCTGTTGGAAAGTAGTATAATTTTATGCCTTGATTTATATTGAAGAATAGTAGAGTTTGGAGAGAGAAGTTTATGCCAATTTGAACTAGGATTGAAGTGACACATTAGTCTATTATCCTTTGGCATTTCTGCCGTAGAGTCCTACCAGTTGAATGGTAATAATTTCGAGGTCAACGCTGGTCACCTTTGTTTGTTGCTCTCACTACCGACTTACATGGTTATTGTTGCTCCCTTTGCCCAACTTCAAAAGGAGAAGTACTATCTTTGCAGAAGAGACACAATGCCATCCTTGATCCATTCGCATTCAAAGGAGAACTATTCTGCACTGTTCTCTACTCACCTTTGAGATGCCAATTCTCATAATTGAAATAGTGATGTTCTTAGGAGGCATGAGGCTTCTTTGCTCAAAGATCACGAGTTGTTTTTTTTTGGGTTAAAGTTGGATACAAGGTCGAGAATGCATTCAAAATTTCAAAACCATTGGTTGCAATGTTACATTTACCGTGTTGGCGAATATATTTCCAAGGGTCTGGAATATAACTTATTGGCAATATTGGGGAAAATATCAGAAAATATCGACAAACTTAAAAATATAAACATATACATTTTTTTTTTCCATTTTTTAACGTCTAAAGCAACATCATCATCAAACAAACACATTGCCACATAAATATAGAAACAAAACTGATATATAAGATGTATAAGATGCGATCAAGTGATACATCACATGCTGATATTGAATTCTGATATCTGTCCTGAGTTGTAAGTCCTGAAAGGCTGATCCAAAATCACATCAAAAAAATAATAAATGTATCTCATGATTCATCATCATGAGCAAAGTTATTAGAACCAGAACTGGAACCGGGATCAAAACTGGCTTGTGAACTAAATTCTCTCTCTCTCTCTCTCTCTCTCTCTCTCTCTCTCTCTCTCTATATATATATATATATATATATATTCCAACCATTAGACACCAAATACAAAAAGTTTGATCACGTATATAGCATATAAGTACTAAGGGTGAATATAGCAAAGTGGCATGGAGTGCAACTCATGATACATATCCAAAACAAAATACATAGATATCATAGGCCTAAATGTTCTCTACAGTAAAACAAACATCATGCTACCACAAATAACTATATATCAACGAATTCATTGCCTATATTGGGATCCTGTCATTAGTAGCACCCTATGCCCCCTCTAACCTTTTTCTCTACCTTGATCCCCTAGGGACATCAACCAACACCTCCCAATTTTGATGAAACTCCCTAATCCAAGCATTGAAATAAGGTAGAAAAAGCATAACATGCCTAATTAGTGATTTTACTTGAGTGAAGGGTACATTTTTAGTATTTAGTATGGTCATTATAGAGGAGTTTGACAATTAGCACCTACAACATCAAGGTACATAGAGGGCTTAGTGCTCTTGATTAATTGCTAATCCTATACCCTCATACATGATAGAATCCAAGGGAAAAATTGCAATCTTGCCAATCCTGAAATCCTAAAAATTATTAAGTTTGATGAGGTTGGAACCATTCTCAAAGGTCCTAGAATAATTAAGGGTAATGTTAAAAATTTAAGTAAAAATTAACATTTTCCTTTATCGTTCTTTTCTATCATTTTTCTGTTAAGAATTTAATATTATGAGTGATTAGCAGGGTGACAAACTCCTCAGAGCTCAATTCCCCATCTGTTTTTTTCAAACCGAGGGTAAAAAGACAAAAAATAAGGTTATAAAGCATTATTGGCGTTAGAAGGGTGATATTTTCCTTTGGTTCGTGTTATATACCCCAAATATTTCGATATATTGAATGTGTCACGATATTTTCATCAGAAGAATATATCGCGATATTTTGTGCCGATAATAATGGCACGGCACGGGGTAAATCATGTGATATATCGTGACAACAACGATATATCAGTGATATATGTAACACTGATTGGTTTGATGCCTTTCTAGCCCACATAGCAATTTATCAACATTAGCAACAATTTAAACGAGCAACCCAATTGCTTATACCACTATGCAAGTTTATGATTAACTCATGAAGGTAGTGGCGTCTGGTTTGGTCCACATGGACCCATTTACAAGTGCAAGTATTGACTCTTCTTTTGTCATACAACATGAAAGTCCCAGTTTACATTGTTAGTCGTGTATAAATTAATTATGCACAACATTGTTGGACAAGAACATGCCGCATGATGCTATATGGGTTGACTATTCAAAACCATAGTGTTCACAAGATCCATCCATTTGTGTAGGCATCGATAAAGTCGTTGCATTGAAGTATTTATAGGTGAGACTTCAACATCAACCTGGGCCTCCATCTCATTCCAAGAGCATAACTCTGGTTGGGAAAAGGGTCAAATATGGAACCTATAATTATAAGCACGATAGAAGGAAGTATTAATGTTGATCGAAATCCCATAATAGGAATATGCCACTTTAGTAATAACTTGTAATTATGAACATAAGACATATAACCACCACATGCTAGAGAGGGTCCGTCCACAAGGCATGACACATGAATGAAAAATCATTGGTGTTAGAATATAAGGGCAAAATATAGACTAGCTAGGAACATAGATGACTTTTACTTTTATTTGCTACTGTAGTTTTGGATCAGAAATATATTCACAAATTCTGATGTAAAACTAATAGCAGAAATCATACAATAGATCTGAATATTACTTTAGTCAAACAAGGAACAAATTTACCTGATGTGTTGTTGTTATCCTCTTTTCTGTATGCTTAGAAAAAGATTTTAAGGGATCATTGATCAAACCCTCAGGGCAGATCTCATCATGATCCTTAGGACAATTTTTCCAAGAAGAACTTTAGGGTAAAATCAGAAAACTGACCAGCATGCCAATCATCAATTACAAGATCTAAAACATGATACCACTGTTTAGCCTAGTGGCTGAAAACAGGCCACTAACAGCCTCAATAAATTCTGTCCAAAAACAAAATTGCTACATCAATGGTCAGAAGTAATATAAGTTATAGGGCTTCCCTACAAACCCTATTAAGAGCTGCAAGGGAGGCAACATACACAGGTCACCATAAAAAGAACAGAGGCATCATATAGGTGCACCAACAGTGAGACAACGACAACATATAGCAAGGAGACATCGGCAACACACAGGTCGGGAAGAGCGAGGATACATCGACAACATATACAGGTGACAGTACCAACAAGAACACAGTGGCAGGCTGGAAAAATACCCTTAGGGGTTGGCGGCAGCAAAAGATAGGACAGGTAAGCCCACGATGGCTACCCCAAGCAAGAAAAAATGAACAATAGGAGGGCCGCACCACTTCAAAGACCAGAACAAGGGAGCCACAACTGAACTTGACCTAAAGAGGGCCACACCACTTCAATAACCAAAACAATAGGAGCCACACCAAAAATTCAGACCAAGACTTGGCTAGAAAGAAAAGTGTGAGTGTAGCTAGTGAGAGCAGAGGTCTCTCCTTTTTATAGTTTGGTAGGTAGGTTAGGGTTAGCAAAAATAGCCCTAACTTTAGGGTTAGATTAAACCCTACATTTAAACAAATTAAACAATTAATATTTAAATCATAAAATATTAAATGTTAATTAGAATAGTCAACAAGTCAAAGAGAGGGGAACAATGTCAAGGCGGCTAGCAAAGAACCAAACCACATAAACATTAAGGAGGACGTAACTCAATCAAGGGGTTGCAAAGGTAATAAGACAAGGTCAAGGGGGGTTCTTCTTTAATGGCAAAAAGTCCACAAGGGTCTCATGATATAACTTATAAGCTTTTATCATCCCAACATAAGAGGAAGGTCAATGATGTGATCATGTCCTTCTTCTTAATTGCTCTTAGGTCTCATGGACCATTCCAGGAGAGAAGAAGATCACACATCATCTCGGCTTGGTACTTAACCAAGAACTACCTGTTCCCAGACTAGGATACCCCAAAACACAACTGGGGGCCCTAGATCACAACTAGGGTCTTATCCACCAAGGTACACAACCAATGATCAATCCAAGCATCGAGCAAGGATTCCCTGGAACACATCCAGGGCCCCTAGAACACATCTAGGGACTTATATCATCAAATTGCTTGGTCCTTGACCAAGAACCCCAACAATACACTAGGGGTCCTCACTAGGGTCTTTTGCCATGGCTCTAACTGCTTGGTCCCAGACCAAGAACCCCAGGAGTGTACTGGGGGGCCCAAGATCTCAACTAGGGTCTTTGCCATCCTCCAGGAGAATGGCTCTGCATTAATTTTAACAATTGGTTATGTTCGTAGTAAAATAAGAGAGGATACTATATGCCATTGTAGCAATAATTCGTATCAACCATGGACAATGTTAATACCAATGTGAGGGAGGATGCTATCACATTAAGCTAGGGACTTGCACCCCAAAATTGTCTTTTGCATTGACAAAGTTTTTGGTGTGGGTAATGCTTTATAAAACACCTTTGCCTCACAATGGTTATCCTTGTGGGATTATTCACAACAAATCCCTATTACACACACATGGCCTCTATTAGTGTGGAACAAAATCCTATCATAGGGTTATGCCATTGTGGTAATTGGTTGTAAATACCAACATCCATAGAGCACAACCATAAGCCAAAGAGGGGCCCACAATACATGGCACCAAAATTTTGGACAATGTTAGTTGCTAGGTGTTGGAGGATTTGAATCTTGACATAGTGTTAAAGAATCTCCAATGGTGACACTTGTTGCTTCACTCAAAGCATGTGAACTATCGAGCAAATAATGTAGCTCATGTTTGCTTGCATACTTGGCAACACTAGGTTGTGGTGTTAAAATTATGAAGGGGTTATGTTATTCCTCAAATTTTGTTGTAGTATGTGGGGCAAGAATTGGAGCTCGTTGAATCATCCCAACAATGCATTCTGTGCTACATTGATACGTGATATCTAACTCCTTTGGCTATGATGATTCAACTCCAATGACACATTCGACTAATTAGATAATGGTTAAAACCCGATAATTTTTTCTCTTTTTAAACCTCAAGTCAAGTGAAATTTATTTGTTTTGAACATTTTGTTAAGTCCACCTCCTTTGTATTTCTCTTCACATCAAATGTAAATTCTTTTAAAAGGGGGAAAAATAATCATTTGGGCAATTTAATCTTACAAGAGCCCATTTTTTAAGATTTTGAAAGAGATGAGCAGATTTTTCTTTGCAAATTGTTGTAGCTTGTGAAAAGCATCTTCCAAGCAATGAGACAATTTTGGGGTTGTTACATGGGAAACTTATGCTTATAAATTGTATAACCTCGTTAAAATCTAGTTATTACAATGAAATACTAGGTTGTGAGTGAGTTTGTGTGCAAATTAAGTGCAAAAGGATGACATAATTGTTTGTGACCACGACACAAATCTTTAGACCTACTCAAGCACCTAAAGAAAAACCTAATCGAGATGACATTTTTGTCAACTCAAGGATTAAGATGCATGAGACAATTAGGAGAAAAATTCTACCAAGGATGAACCATATTGACAACAATGGTGTTATGAGAGACAATAATCAATAGATGACACATATACATAAGGTAGCATATATTGGTCCCCACATTTCTTGTAGTGAAAAGTGAAAAACCATGTGCATACATGGAATCAAAGACCAACTAGATATGATAGGATGCTATGAAAGGGCAACACCACTAAGAATCAAATGGATGTATGATTAAGTAAGTCGTTCATTCAATGCTGCACCAATATCTCATTATTTTCTCCCATTGTATGCTTCGAGGATGAAGCATTGTTTACACTAAGGGCATGGGAATACATGGAAGCAAAGCCTAATTGGCCCTATGATAGGACATTATGAAAGGCCAACATCAATAAGAATCATATGGATGTATGATCAAACAATTTGTTCATTGAACACCACTCCAAGTTCTTGCCCCCATTGTATTCTCAGAGGACGAAACATTCTTTAATGTGAGGGCATGTGGTGTCCTTAAAATTGCAACATCCTAAGTTTTGTGATGCAATCCATCATAAATTTTGTAATGTATTACATGGTCAACATAGACAATCTCATATCCAATATTTCTACAAGGTGGTAAAACACATCTTACACCAAGGGCATGTGAATACATGGAAGCAAAGCCTAATTGGCCCTATGATAGGACGTTATGAAAGGCCAACATCAATAAGAATCATATGGATGTATGATCAAACAATTTGTTCATTGAACACCACTCCAAGTTCTAGCTCCCATTGTATCCTTCGAGGATGAAACATTCTTTAATGTGAGGGCATGTGGTGTCCTTCAAATTGCAACATCCTAAGTTTTGTGATGCAATCCATCATAAATTTTGTAATGTATTACATGGTCAACATAGACAATCTCATATCCAATATTTCTACAAGGTGGTAAAACAMATCTCTGCGTATATATTTCCTCAAGATAGTATAAGAAAATATATAGCAATAAAGTTATTCATAAAGTGTATTCTTAAGGAATGTTGTACGTTGGAACCCAACCTCAAAGATGTTTTGCTATGTAAATGCATTGTCTGAAGGTTCATGTGAGTGCTTCTTACTATTTTGAGTTCGTTGTTCTACAATATTGTAGCAATAATAAACATTCTAGTTCTACGGGCATTGTTGTAATGCCCCACTTGGCCATAAACATTTCTTATATTTAATGCACAACTTCAATGCAAATAGTTAAAATGGCAACTCAAATTTTAAATATGATGTGATTTACATTGTATCCTTATGTCCAACAAGAGTGTGAATGTATGATTACATTTGTACCAATACCAAAGAACTAGACAATGATGATCTATGTAGGGTCTTTCTCTGTTGCATATGCCAATTTGTGCATGCATCTAATTTGAATATGTGATTTTTGGCATGCTACTTTTATTATAGGGAGTTTGATCATTTCTCGCTTGCTTAGTAAGTCTTATGCTATGGATTTGTTGATTGCTTAAAAATTCGACTCAACTAATTATAAAACAATAGGGAGAAAATTTATTAGTCTAGATAGCCTAGATGAAATGAGAAATTAAATTTGCATTTTGTGATTTAATTAAAAAGAGTTGTACCACAAAAAATTATGTGATTTACTATCCAAAAACACTCCAAGACATCTCTACCTTACAATCTATCGAAATGGTTGTTTTTGTAACTAATGGCCTCTTTGGATATGGCAGGTTATGTATGAGACAAATTTCTATAAGACTATAGAAACACCTTTTATTACGTCTAAAATAACATCAAATTAAACATCTACCAAAAGGTATAAATCTACGTCCTTATGAGTGAAAACATATTGCATTCGTTGAAGACATTATTGAGTTTTGTGTCCATACCAAATAACCATCCAAAATAATAATATAAATAATAATCATAATAAATAATAAAAAATATATTGATAAATAATACATAATAAACAATATTTAGTAGTAGTAATAGTAATATTAATGATAAAATGTTAATAGGGGTTTGATTGGTTAGTGAAGCAGTGACATTGCCACTCCCCTTACCAAGGTTCAAATCCCTTGGAAACATATTTGCTTTTCGTCCCCGTGGCCCATTGTATAATCACCCCCTAAGCTATCTAGCCTCATACCCACGATACCCTTTAACCCATATGATCGTTAACACAATCATCCTTTGACACACTATGATCCTTGAAGACAATTTTTCTAACACAACAAGGCTCCTACCACATATGATCTCTAACACAATCACCCTTAACCACTATGAAATCATATTGCTTGACCTTTATGACCTTTGACACACTCATCCATTAACACACCATTATCCATAATACACTAACCCCCAAATACTCTATAACTCCTGACAACTAAGACCAATTGGCTACCACATTGACCCACTCATCATTTATCCCCTAATCTATTGACTTCCTAACTCACTAATGCATATTAACATATGTTGACTAATGATGATTATCAATGAATATAGGTATTATAATTCCACTTGCACCCCTAGCCATTAACCTTTGATGATGGTTAAGCATTGTTGACAATATTGAACATGCTTTAGCCATCTTGACAATGTTGACCATTTCCTAGGTATTTGGACATATTGACCATATTTGTCCACATTAAGCCACAAACCTCGAATCCTTTAAACTACTAGAATCACTACCTACTCTCTTTGGCCACAATATGAGCCTCGACACAATGTACCCCCTAATCCCTATGAACCTTGACACTATCACCCCCTAACACACTATGACCTTGAATACATAACCCATGAATGCACTATCATCCCAAGACATAATGACCTCAAACACACTAACTCCTCGACACACTTTGATCTATAATCGAAGGCCTATGGACAAAATGCTTCACCAATATAGATCTTAATATGTAGAATAATCAAAACTCTAATGCCTTAACTATAGAGACCTATGGCGCATTAACAATCACCATGTTTTCTTTGACAAGTCTTTGTTAACAAAATTGAATGGTATAATCATGTATACATAGATAACACAAGAGATACCTTGGAGAAACCCTATTTAGGAAAACTCTAGCCTTGAAATGGTTATCTTGCTCTATTGTTGGTGACACTTTTACTATTACAAGTTTCTTTAGATATCAAACACAAGAAATATAATATGTAGTGAGAAGAGTTGAACTCATTGTAATTAGACCTCCAAATGAACCAGTGAATCGATTCCTATCAAAGTTGATCTCTCCCTCTACACCTAGTGCAAATTTGGAGTGAATTTGACTTGTATTAATCTTTTATCTCCTTTGTCACTATTTTAATTAGTTGAACCTCCAATCCAATTTGCTCACAAACCTTCCCCAGAATGTTTGAATGTTGTTTCCTTTGTAGATCCCTATTTTATCCTTGTGTCCTTGAGTATGCGAAAGACCAACAACCTTCACAATAATTTCCATAACTACAACTAGGGATTCAATCACAATACTGCACTAGTTGTCCACAATGTTTTGTATTCTACATAATTTGTGCAATTTGGGATTTTTATGAATTGCCACATGGAACCCTATGATTGATTGGATGGTACATGTGTCAAACCCTTGGTGGCTATGTTGTTTGATAGGGAAACTTCTACCTTTTTTTTTTGTGGAGGACCTACTTTTGTTGTTAGGTGGAGGTACTAATGCAGAGGCAAGCATGTCTCATGCTTTGTATGCCTTTCCTTCACAATCAATTTTCTTTTGTTGTAGAATGTGGGGTGTGGAGGAACATGAAGGGCCCTATCTCTACATGCTTCTGATCATGTCTCCATCTCCACAAGACCCTTTCCTTTTGCATGCACTAGTCTCTGCAATGTTGGACTTGTGCATAGCATAGAGTAACAAGTGCCATTCCGACTTCACCAACACCTCCACACATGCCCAAAACTTTGCATGCCTCTTTAACTTAGCCAACTTCTAAGTCTTTGCTTGATCTTTATGTGAAGCAACAAATTAATCTCCTCCATTCACATCTTTGCATGACCAAAAACTTTGCATACACTTTCCTTAGCCATTTTGATGAATTCCACAAAATTTTTGAAGGTAATGCAAGCAAGTTTCCAAATGTTAGGTTAATCTTGTCTCAATCAAGAGTAGTTAGGTTAATCTTGATCCGGTCAATTATTTGTTTACCTTTGGCAGTTTATGGGCATATTGTATTCACCCATGGTATCATGTGAAGGAAACCGATTTAAGTGGCTTATTGTCTCCATTGCAAAGTGTAAGTTAGGTGGTCAGGTTCATCAATTTTGACAAGGGAATGAAGATATCTTTAAACACTGGTTTTCTTCGTTAAGGTTTTTCCAATGTAAATCTCTTTTGCATGTGTTTGTTTTATATTTATGTGATTGCTTTGTGTTTCTTAGGCCTCTTTATGTTTCTTGGTTATTAATATGGTATTAGAACTAGCCTGCCTCGAATCTCCAATGAGAGTGGTCCGTGACATTGGAACTAAAGCTAGAAAATATTGGTCTATTATTGGATTAGGATATGTATATCAATTGCTTGCATGCATGGATCGACAATAAGAGAGTGCAAATCCACTGAGATTTATTAGATCTATTGAGATCAAGTGTAGATATGATAGGACTTGTCAATTTTTTTATTTGATGCTACAGATCTAGACTTGCTTGGGTGCTTGGATACGGTGTAGATAAACTTGAGAATGACTATATACATGTTGATATTATGGTAGCTGCGGGAGGTATTAACCTCTAGGTGTAACCCTGAAAAGAATAAAATATTTTGGGAAGCAAGAAGAAACCCTAAAGCATTGGACATAACCCTAGAAGACAAGTTGGCTAAAGAAAATAATAAATATTGAGTCTTTAGCCTCCAGAAAGAGAAGTCGGCCCAACCAACTAAGAAAGAACAATATAAATATAGGATTCCAGAGCTCATTTGGATACACACAACTCACAACTGCAAAAATTTAGTAAGTGTGCAAGTTTGGAGAGTAGCTGCAGGTGCAACTACTGCAACTTGTATTTTCGGTTTTAGGCTTGGAATTTCTCTTCGTTATGGTTTGGACTTTC
>SNQJ01S0012942.1:0-21150 GCA_010110895.2 Picea sitchensis | reverse complement strand
CATATAAAAACTTAACAAAAAATAAACTTCAGAACTGAAACATGAGGATTTTGAACATCGTTTTCAATGCAGAAATAAAATATCAGTAGTATGCAAAACTCAGAAAATATAGACACAAAGGTTTTCGGTCTAACTTCGACCTTGGAAAAACCCACATGGGGAAAACCAGTGAGAGAAGGCTTTTTATTATTTATGAGCTTCTGAGAAATTTCTTTTACAGCATATTCATCTTCAGAAATTTACACAAACTTATCTGGACATTCCTGTAGCTTTGCTCCTCGATTTCTAAACCAGAAATCCATACAACTGTACGACTGTCCCAACAATTAATGCTGTACAGACGGTCTCGAAATTCGTGCCAAAAACTCTGCTAAGACTGTACGAAAAACCCAGCATGAACAACTCCTTATAAACCGTGCTGTACGACCGTCAAAATTCGTGCCAAACTGTATGGAAATACACTCAGAAATTTATTACAGCAGTTACCTCGATTTCTGTGCCAATAAATGCTGTACGACAGCCTTGGAATGCATGCCAATACTCTCAGAAATTGCAGCTGCTGTCTCTTTTCTTCAGCTCGACCTCTCTCTTGCTCTCTCTTGTTCTCTCAACAAGAATGCTTGAACTGCCCAAGAATGGGTGCGCCCTCTTGCCCAAGTCGACTTCATGAGGGAAGGTGAGGGGTTTTCTAATCTAACGGTTGAGATTAGATTAGATGGGTGGCTGAGATTTGGTGTCTCTTCACTCACCCTCACTTTAGTCATAAAGTTATCTTTTAATTTGCATCTCACAAATTAATTTGACTAGGACCCACATTAGGCAGTTTCTCCCCCTTAGGCGCCTAGGGAAGAGAAACACTTGCCTTGGTACTTTATTTTAATTAAAAATTTAACAACAAGCACACCTATTTTATAACAGGTTATGGTCCCACACTATCTTCAGATAATATAACCACTGGAAGATATATTGGGAGGATTTGCTCAGTTACAATTGCAATTGCAGTCAAAGTTTTTCCGCAACAATGAAACCCTAACCCTCTTGTTAAGGCACCTTAAGTGAAGTGATTGACCTAATTTCTAGATAGCCTAGTGCGCCCTAGCCTAGCGCACCTCCTAGTACTCTTAGCAAGCTAAGACGCCAATTTTGAGTTTTTGGTCAAAGTCAAAGGTTGACCAAGTCAAAGAAGTCATGACTTACTCTATGAAGTTAGAAAACAAGTTAAAAGGGGCTTCTAACTTCAGAGCATGGAAGACAAGGATTGATCTCATCCTTGCCAAGAATAAAGTGTTGGATATCGTGAAAGGAAAGATCGTGGAACCATAGTTTGAAGAAGGAAAAGAGAAAGAACCTCAGAATGTTGCACTTATGGAGAAGTTCAAGGGAAATGACATCAATTCCATGAGTATCATAGTGGACTCTGTAAAAGATCACTTGATACCCTACATCTCTCATCTTGACTCATCTAAGAATATGTATGATTCCCTAACTAACCTCTTCTTAGTCAGAAACATTGGACAAGTAATGAGTCTGAAGATTGAGCTCTGTGACATGAAAATGAATGATGATGACAACATAACATCATACTTGGTAATAATCTCTCAGTTAAGAGATCAACTACAAGTTATTGAAGAAATCATTTGAGAAAAGGAACTGGTAAATATTGTACTCAATGGCCTTCCCAAGACATGGGATGCGTTTGTCGCAAGAATGAACACAAGAAAGGAGTATCCCACATTTGAAGAACTTTGGACTTGCTGTGCCCAAGAATAATCAAGGATTAGCGCAAAAGAGAAATTCCAAAGGAAAGATGATGATCAAGCCTACACAACAAAGTTCAAGAAATTCAGGAATAAGAAGCAGTTTGACTCAAGGAAGAAACCAAATCAAGAGAAGGATATGTCAGAAATACAATGCTTCAACTGTCGAAAATATGGTCACTACAAGAATCACTGTCATGAGTTAAAGAAAAGGAAGGAAACACACGAAGCAACAGTTGCCAAAGAAAATGAATCGTCAAAGAAAGTCAAACAGGATGAAGCATATTTCTTCTTATAGTCAAGGTAACAATATTCTTCTGTAACATAGTCCTTGTACATACCATGTTTACATAATTCTTGTATATCTATTTCTTAGAAGATAACATGGTCAGTGAAACAACACCTATGGAAGAATAACAAGATAAGGATTACTATTACGATGATTACTAGCCAAGTAATGTATCTGAAAAAGGATGAAGTACGTTGACAATGTTTGGTGACAATTCCCGTGGAAGCTATTATGTAATTAACAACCTCCAGATGGGTCACAATCATAATCAAACTTGAAGAAACCTAGAAGGATTTAGACCGGAAAGAATTCAGTAATCAAGAGGAAACTAGAATAAGACTTATGACACCTTGTAGAAAGCAATAAGGATGCAAACGAAAGCATGGACTCTCTCAGATGAAGGGAGCTGATTATAGAATTCTAAAAGAAGAACATGCATTCAAGCATGAAGCTGGGATTAAGAGGGAGCTAATCCTAAATGATATGATCTAGTGAAGAAGAATACGTGAAGATTATGAAGTATCTATCCATGTTCCCATTGAAAGTAGTAGCCATGATAAACATCACGTGTTCAGTTTAACTCTAGAAGAAATCTTCTTCGAAAAGAAGCCTTAAAGTATCCTTGGTTGTCCATCTACATCCATAATCCTATGATGAAAGGAAGAAGTCAGAATCTTCAAGGCATGGAATCTATAGAAGACTCCATGGACCCAAAAGCTAAAGAGGATCACGAGGAAGAACATGAAGATTCCAAGAAAGAAAGAAAAGCCAGAAAAACCAGTTATTATATCGAGAATCGTAAGACTACCAACTTGGTTTGAACCCACTAGAAGCAATCAAGCAGAAGAAATGGAAGTTATGATAAAGAATAGTGTATGTAAGAAAATGTGAAAAAGACTTATGAATGGAAGCATTGCGAGATTCAGAGGTTCTTCTAGAAGGAGGGAGAAAAACTATAACGACAACTCACCAGTATCCATGGATTGGAATTTACATGTAAAAGATTGTTCTTCCCAATAAAGCAAGTGAGAAATAATCTTATACCAGAAAGAGACCCATGTATGTATATAAAAGAAGACCTTATATGGATTCAAACAACATGATGCAAAGTATCTCATATACAACAAAAACGTGGTGAAAAAATTCTATAACAGAGATAGTGTATCAGAATAGATACTTAGTAGTCTTGGATGATGGATTTCTAATCAGGTGGGTCATCGTCTGTGAGATATTGAAACACATAACCCGAGGACAAATTACTCTTGTCAGAGTATTCCTAAACATTAACTAAACAAGTAAAGAAACAAAGATAATAGTTGCGCAGATGAAGATATTAGCATTCACCCACTATACAACAAATTTTAGGCCCCAAATAACATTTCTCATATATTCATTACTCATATATCAAAGGGTATACAACAATAAGATCCCAGGTGAGCGGAAGCTCTGAAGCTACATTTCACAACTGGTTTGATCACAACCTCGGAAACAAAACTAAGACTCAACACATTACAAATACAATTCTTAGTACAAAACCCAGGGTCGAGATAGCTTGAGGTTCTATAGTTAAACATCAACAACTCTATCAATATCAATATATGCAGTAGTAACACCAACAATATCAACAATATCAACAACAATAACAACAAAACCCAAAACCAACAACCTTTTTCCCATTTCATAAGTCTTTGTCTTATAGATTTCCGCGTGACTTCTTGATTCGTTCGTTACAACTTCTTGAGTCCATGTATTTTTGGTTTCCGCTAAAAGGTTCTGGCGCTTTCTGCTGTTCCTTCCAGCTGGTGGGAAAATTCATTCTTCGCTGGTGCTCTAAGCTATCACTTTCCATGGCTCAGATCCTCTGCTGGTGTGTTGTGTTGCTCCACAACACACTCTAACTGCCCCAAAACTGTGCTATTTCTACAAAATTGAGTCTTCTCCAAAAACAAATGGTCCAATAGGCCCCAACCACAAACCTTGACTCGTCTTGAGTAAAGTCTTCATCTCTTCGCTCTAGAAAACTTTTTCAAACAGAGCGTCCAACTCAGGTACAATCTCAAACTATCGCACTGGGCATCATGGTCATGCTACTTCCATAACAAAATCTGGCTGTTGGATGAAAAGATAAATCCTTGGGACTGTGGTTTTACCCGCTCGAAGTTGGGGGGGGGAGGTGTCAACCTCCCACTGAGTAACATACAATAACTGTCTTCTTTGAATAAAATGTCCTACTATGTGCACTACTATTTTTCCTTGTAAGTTGGATTCATCCACATGCAAATTTTCTTCCCACAGAAATTGATTCGGTGGCATTTGTGTTTAGCAGCCAACAATTAACAAATGCTTATGGATCAACGAAGATAAAGGAACCCTGAACTAGACTATGACTTCAAGAACCTACCGTAGGCTGGGAATATTCCATGGGTTACTTCAGGGCAGGCTAACTGGAAGGACTTCCAACGTTCGTTTCCACTCCGTCACCTCACTAGTGCAGTGAGCCAGTGCTCAATGAATTGCATCTTTTATCTACACCTATTGCTCTAGGAGATCTTGTGAATGCTCCTCAATACTTGGGAAGTAGTTACTAGATTGTGAAGGGGGAATTCCTCCCATAATGAGATGGTAAACACCTTCTTCTCACATTTGTAACCAAGATGGCTAGTTGGATTCTTTCCTTCTGAGGATCCAGATCAAGTTGGTCATCGTATGTGAACTTCATCGTCTCCATATCCCATATTTTTCTAGGATAAATCTTGCAGGATGAAATTTCTCTATGACTGTGCCTACCTTATAAAGGAACTCATCACTGAGCAATGAAAACAACAAAAGGATTTGAAAGGATATTCCACACATATCCAATCTTCATAAGTTCCAGGTTTCACATGGCCAAGTGTGGATGGGAGATGGTTCCTAGCCATGTGTAGAGGAAATAACGAGATGAAGGATACGTGGACATGGGCCAAAGTGTTCCCATGATACGGTGGACATTCCTCTACTGGTGTGTCGAAGTGTGAGTGTATCAATCCCTTAGATGAAAGATATGGTTTGGTATCAGAATTAGGCCATTCATCATTGTCCTACCCGACCTTGGATTGTGTGAAGGGATCTCTGCATCAGTGGCGACATAATAGACAAATTTAGTTTGTCAGCGAAAACGAGTGAAATGTCATGCGAGGATGGTGACGCAAGTGTCATTCAAAGAAAATGATAGGAAAACCATATATCAAGTACAAAGTGAGAATAAGCGGTGATAAAAACCCATGTGACAACACATGGACACGAAAACAAAAGATGGGCGACGTTTTCTATGAAATGACGTGATGACAAGCTCCCTGACCATAAAACGAATATCCGGGGTGGATGATTGGGACTGGAAAACTAGACTTGAAAACACATAATCAAAGTGGCGTGTCATCGTATTATTAACAAAAAGGAAAATTGCAATACACAAGGAAATCCTACCTAGGCAAGTCACTCCTGACACAGGAGGACCGTGAAACAATTCTTATTGAGAACTTGTATAGGGCTTCATGCATGCGCTATTCACCCAACTAGGATAAAGGATATCATTGAGTTGTGCGAGTCTCACTGCTCCCGATTCACGTATCTCTGCAACAATAAACGGTCCAAGCCAGTGCATTTGTAACTTACTAGGATGCTTCTAATACTTAATGTCATACAACATAACTTTGTCTCCTTGCGCAAAAGACTTATGCTTGATATGCCGATCATGCCAGGACTTTTGGCGGGATTTTTCGACAGTCTGATAAAAGTCTACTAAAATTATGGCTTCGTCCAACTGCATCAATTCTGTAACTCTGGTTGCGATGGATTCATCATCAATCATATTGGTAGCTTGCGCAACAAATAGACTTGGTGATATAAATTCAACTAGTACCATGGCCTCTCATCCATAGACTCATTGGAAAGGGATATAGTTGTGTAATTTCTTTGTAGTAATCCGATAGGCCCAAAGTACCACTGGAACTCTTTTGTCCCAATCTTCATGGTTTGCGCAACATACCTTGGTTAATCCATTTTCGATAATATTGTTGAACGCTTCCATTGTCTCGTTAGCTTGTGGATGGTAAGGACTGCTCTTATGGTGTTGAATCATAAAATCACAGGTGAGAGTAGCTATAGTTCTGTTGAGGAAATGCGCACCCTAATCGCTAGTTAGACTCTGAGGGAAACCAAATTGAGTAATGATGTTTTCAAAACTAAATATGGCTATGGTATTGGCAGAAAATTCGCACACTGGTGCGGCTTCAACCCATCGCGTAAGATAATTTGTTGTGATAATGATGTACCTGGCCTTGGAATGTAGAGCGTGTGGGTTTATGGGCCCAATGAAATCAATAGCCCACTTTTTGAATGCTTGCAGAGCTCTAACAAGGTGTAAAGGTAGTTCATCTTTCCGGGAGGGATTACCTACTCTTTGACAAACAACACATGCTTTGGCATAGGCATTGGCATCCTTAAATAATGTAGGCCACCATAGATCAACTTGTAATATCTTCTGTGTAGTATCCTTACCACCAACATGTCCACCCACAACTCCACTGTGACATTCCCAAAGAATATCAGATCTCTCATGATCCAAAATGCATCCTCTCAAGATACTATCCAAACCCAACTTGTACAACTATCCTGCGATAAGATGGTAATCCACTGCCTGAACAACAAGATGGCACTTCTGAGTTACAGAATAGTCCTCCAGGGCTTTTCTAGTTGTGAGGAACAATGCAATGTCTGATAAGTTAAATTTGCATCTGGTAGCTGGTCATCAACAAGTCCACCACTTTTTCCAGTTTCCAGTCTTGATAGGTGATCGGGTCCCACATTTAACTTCCTAGGTTTGACAACAACTCCAAAGGCAAACTCCTGAAAAAGAAACAACCATCTACAAAATCTTCCTTCTAAGACATGTTTGCTAACACGATATTTTAAAGCAGAATAATCAGTGAAAAACTTAAAATGACCCCCTAATAGATAGTGTCTAAAATTTTGTAAAGAATAGACCATGGTCAAACCTTCCCTTTCTATTGTGGTGTAGTTGCATTCGGCCTGAGATAGTTTTCGACTAGAAAAATAGATGGGATGGCCAATATTCCCTTCTCCTGGTTGCACAAGGATATCACTTAGCACAATGCTAGAGGCATCAATATGTACATGAAACTTCACGCTCCAATTGGGGAAATTCAGAATGGGGGTTGTACTCAACTTTTCCTTCAAGGTGTCAAATGCTTTATTGCAGACTGAATTCTAGTGAAATCCTTCAGATTTCTTGAGTAACCATTGCAACGGTGTTGTGATACTCATGTAGCCCCTGATAAACCATCGGTAATATCTAGTATGGCCCAAGGTAGTTTGAAACTGGTTGATAGATGTAGGAGGAGGCATATTGAGGATGACTGCAACTTTTGCAGGGTCCACCAACATGCCTTCCCTACAAACGATATGGCCAAGCATATTCAAACGATATGGCCAAGCATATCCCCAAAGGGTACATAAAAGATACACTTTTTCATATTGACGGAAATTTGCAGCTGGCGACATTGATCCAACTTTAGCCGCAAGAGACCAATATGATATTTGAGTAGAATGTATACCATCCAATCATCTAGATATACGTCAATAAATTTATGGATGAAGTGATGGAATGTGTCAATCACAATCCGAGAAAACACTATTGGGGCATTCTTGAGCCCAAATGGCATGATGTTGAAAGCAAATGACCCCCACTCTGTCGTTAAGGTAATTTTCTTCTTATTCACTTCTGCAATCCTTACCTGGTGATATCCAAAAAATCCATCAGTAAATGAATATGCTTCCCTTCCCACGACTTGATCTAAAACTTTGTCACTAAAAAGAGTCGGAAGTGGGTCATGAACATAGGCAGAGTTCAAGCTCCGATAGTAAACACAAACCCTGATATCCTCCATACCCTTTTTACTATGAATGAAAATCGGGTTGATCCACTTAGATTCATCCACTGGGAATATCAACCCAACTACAAGCATGTGATCAATCTCCTTCTTGAATTTTTCTTTGACTCTTGGGTTCAGATGATTTCGCGTTAGGATTCAGTTCAATTTTTGTTTCTCCTAGATCTCCCTTAATTCCCTTTAGCTCCGAGAAGCTGGTGAGGAATATGTCCTCATATTCTCGCAACAGAGATTGAATTTTAGTCATGGTTAGTTCGTCCCAATAATCCCCTATAGAGGTTATCTTGGGATACTCTGTACTGCCTATATTAACCTTGCACAACTTCAGAGGGTTAGTGTAGGAGCTACTGGTGTTAGGCAAAATGGTATCATGAACATTCCTAGTACCTTCGGATTCTTTAAAGGATAGATTCCTAAGGTCTTCTAAATTATTGGGATCATTTGGTGCAGTATCAACCTTACTACAGTAAATAGGTAATGGCGCAATGACACGATTTATTGGTTCAAGAGAGGAGTGAAAGATGGAACAAAGTAGGTGTTTATGTGAAGAGAAAACTACAAGGGGATAGGTGGGTTTGAACTTATTTGTGAATAACAAGATTTGAATTTTTTGCAATGCTAAAGTGAGTTCAGGGGACTTACCTGTAAAAGAGAAATCTTTGCAAAATTGGCGATGAAGGACATCCAAACAATGGGTTTTCCTTCAGGTTTCTTCATGTATATACCAGGCTACAGGGATTGGTCCTAGTGAATGAATAAATCAGATGCTTCCTTAGCATCAAGCTTGCATTTGGGTCCTTCAACATCAAGCTCATAGATGCGTGAACCAAAAGGAAGTGCAGAGAACACGACCTGAAGGACCCAAACGTGAGCTTGATGTTGAGGAAGCATCTGATTTATACATGAAGGACCCGAACGTGAGCTTGATGCCGAGGAAGCATCTGATAAACCTCGCAGAGATACTATGACAAAGAGAAGGTCTCTGGGAGATGTCATAATTCCCTAGTGATATCATGGCTTGGCACGAGGGTGGCCAGAGTGCTAAGGATTAATTCCTCTGAGCCTATGGTTGGGTGGAAAGGCGCACACCCACATTTAGTTAGTTGGCTGCAATTTGTAATAGATAAGTATTCTCCTACCTTGTGTAATTGAGCTGTAACTGTGTAATAAAATTGGTTATACTGTGAATGTTCTCAGGGATGTGCATGATTTCTTAATGGTTATACCGTATCCCTTTTATTTCTGCTTGATTGTATAATTAGGCAAGTAAGAAATTATATAGTCCGGACATGACTTGTACTCGTAAATGCTTGAGCCCTTTGGTGGCTTAGTTAGAGAAATGGAACTGTGAGGTCGTAGACCTTGGGCACAGTTTCATGTATGCACGTCTATACTTCTAGTTGTTTGGGGTCTCCTAGAAAGACAGAGTCTGTTAAGTTCAGGAGAGGTAGTGCATGTATGCATAGGCTCTCTGCGAGGCGGGTAGAGACCGAGAACCTCTTAAGTTCTAAAGTTGATGGATGAGTGCAAGGGGTGCGCAAAAGAGCCTTCTAAGTGTTAAGATTAGGAGAAAGAGCGCAAAGATATTAAGCCTTTCAGAGCTAATGAAGCTCACGAAGGATAGCAAGATTCAAGTATCGAAAGGGAAGATCCTTCCGTTTGGAAGACAAACGAACGAGATTTGTTCTGTAAGAGCCAAGGTATGTTGTAACCGTTGGATACAGGAAAGAATGCGAGAGTTAGCCCCTTGAGCTCTTCGGACTTCGTGAGTTAGACAAATTGAGTGAGTTCTCCGTAAGAGAGGTAAAATCCCCGAAGTTAATCTGGGCCTTAGATCTGAGGATGCCCAGGACCCACCTCAACCGTCAGATCTATGAGTTCAGAGTTAGCGCATCAGGAGAATCGCATGCTAGCGCGACCAAGTCTTCTGACGTTTGAATTCGTGAAGTGATCAAGACCGTGGATCTCTGGATCCTTCGGGATCCTTCTCGATCGTCCGATCTATGAGTTTGGAGTTCGTGTATCGGGAGAATCGCGTGTTAGTGCGACCAAGTCTTCAGAAACCCGAAGTCACGAAATGATCTAGACCGTGGATCTATGGATCCTTGGGGACTCACCTCAACCGTCAGATCTATGATTTCGGAGTTCACGCATCGAGAGAATAGCGTGTTGGCACAGTCAAGTCTTCTGACGTCCGAAGTCGCGAAGTGATCTGGACCGTGGATCTCTGGATCCTTCTCGATCGTCCAATCTATGAGTTTGGAGTTCGTGCTTCGGGAGAATTGCGAGTTAGAGTGACCAAAACCTTCGAAGGCTGAAGTCGCAAAGTGATATGGACCCTGGATCTCTGGATCCTTCGGGATCCTTCTCGACCGTCCGATCTATGAATTCGGAGTTCGTGCTTCAGGAAAATTGCGAGTTGGAGTGACCAAAACCTCCAAAGGCGAAGTTCCGAAGCACCCTTCTTTAGGTCATATGAAGGAAGGGGATAGCATGGAGAGCTAGCACCTGTTTCTCAAATCCTTCAAAGGTGCCAAGAAAGAGCCTGCGGGTTTGGAAGAACCTGCAATATGAAAGGGGAACCTAGAGAGAGTTAAGGAAAGAGAAATTTTGATGCCGTATTCCTTAAACTCCTTTTAAGGGTTTGGGGGTGTTACAAATTGGTATCAGAGCATGGTTACAACACTTAGCCTACTTGGGTTCATGCACGAGTTGCATAAAGAGGTATTGTTATTTGCATCTACTCCTTGAGGAGAAGGACTGCAGATTGAATCTGTGATTTTGGGAATTCTTGTTGAATTTCAGCAAAATTTTTTCTTCAACCCTTTGTCAAAGTGATAACTACTCTTATCGGAGTAGGGATATGCTAATTAACATTAATAATAAGACTTGAATGTGGATAGATGAAGGTGGTAGGGTTTTGTCAAGGGTAGTTGAAGCCCGAAGGACGGATGACCTGGTGTTCGTAACACTACCTCTGAGCATGGACAGTTGGAACCTCAGGCATTGATGATGGCTGATTATATAATGGTTATTACCTTTGTTGGCTTAAAGGAATCTGATAGGATCAAGTATGATCCTTGGCAGTATAATTACTGCTTCATATTAAACTTGGAGTATATAACTCCTCATGACCAAAGGAAAGGTGAGATGGGTAAAGTCCTATAGAAGTTGAGGCAAGAAGGTTTTCTTGCCAGCTGTTATAGTATGAAAGGGAAAGTGACCTTGGTTGGTTATTGCCATAAAGAGAAGGAAACATCAATATGAGTTATAACTGTGAGATTAATCATGTAAGCGACTGTAATCTCTAACTAAAGGACACTAATGATGAAATTAAACTATCAAGTGAATGCATGAGGTAAAAAGGTGCAAGACATGCACCTACATATACACATATGTGTATACATGATCATAAGGATGATTGGAAGATCGTTGGGAAAAGGATATAGAAGCCTGATAAGTCCATGTGTGTGAATGACATGGAAAAGGCATAAGCAATAAGCTAGCATGATGAATACTTAGCTGTGTTTAATTATGCTTGAGTGCATGGGTTTAATGCATTTTGGAGCTTCTTAATATGAAACCTGATATTAATACCAGTTAGGTATGAATGATATTAAACGTGCAAGTGATGCACATGTATGATGTAAGAGTATAGTTATATGCACGATATGGTTGCCCCGATGAGTGAAATATAAAGCAATAATTGCTCTTGTCCAGATTAAATGAATACTATGGATGCATGTCTGACTCCATTCTGAAGAGTCATGAAATTTATGTTCCAAATAATAACTTGAGGGGAATGTAATCCATTTCCTCATGGAATACTAATATAATTAGATAAAAGGGTAAATGAGTAAATATGCTCTGTTTTCATGATAAGAGGCAAATGATTATGCCTTTGAGGATCACATGAGAACGATTATGAACAATCCTGAGTTGACTGATCTTAAAAGTAAAGATGTATGTGGGCTGTGAAACATACCTATGACAACTACATGCAGGCTTGGAATTATGAATATGGTTAAGTACATCATGGATGTAAGTTAAAAAAAACAGAATATGTATGGATACATAATTTGGGTACATGACAAAGATGCATGTTTATATTCCTTATGGAATATTTGGTAAACAACTAAAGCTAACTGAAGGCTGAGTACATCACAGAAAGTGATGGACGTGCAATAAGGAAGTTGCATACTGAAGGAGTTCCCTGTGGAAGAACTGTGTGAAAACTCTTTCAGGAGGTCAGAGTCACAACCTTAATAACTACTGAGAAACTGAGCAGTGAGCTACAAGATTATATATATATATATATATATATAAGAATCCTGGATTACATTTTGAAAGCATCATGTAATGAATAGAAGACTAATGAATGAATAAAGGAGTATGTTTGATTGAATAGGCTTGGTTGGAGCCATGTTAAGAAAAGGCAGTGAGGCCCTTAGAGATAACTCAGCTGGGCTGAAAAGTCCCAAGAGGTTTAGAAAGAATTGGAATAAGGGGAGAGCCCCTAACTCCTTTCTTCCTATGTGTGATGTTTCCTTTGGAATGAGAAAGCTGATTTACTAATGAAGGTAAATGTTTTGACACCATAGTGACGATGATTGTGTTACTGCAAAAAAAATTGAGAACTGTCTGCATTGCATTCATGGAAACCCTTGAGGATAATGTGATGAAATGCATAAAGATATGCTAGGACATTTTGAAGAAGTTTTATAGATTTGAATGTTATGATACATGCATTTTAATTGATATTACAACTAATGATGCATGTTGTGTATAGAAAGGAATTGGAACTGTGATGGGCAACCTCAAGCAGAGGATGACCATGGGAAGGCTGCGGTCGAAATGTTGTTGACAGGACTGTGAAAATGCCGCTAAAGCACTGCTGATGAGGTAAAAATTAGAAAGAGGGTGCTAGCAGCCAAGAACATGTATAAAAATGTTCATGCTTATGTGGCTCAATGTATGAAAAGATTTGGGTGAGAATCCCTTCTGAAATATTTATTGTCTCATGTTATGCACCAAATTTTGAAAGGGTAGTTGTATGCCATGGATACCCAAGTAGGGTATGATTCGGGAAGGAGAACCCGAATGTTGGAGGTGTGAACCTCTGGCAGTGAATATTGATTGTATGATTCAACAACATCTGAACCAAATGATCCTTGTTGACTCAAAAGGTCAAAAGCCTTTACTAGGAGATCGTAGAAATCCCTTCGATCAACTACATATCGAGATCGTGAGGATTGCGAAAGAAAACCCCGATCAAATCAGGTTAACCAAGAGCCTGACAGAGCAAGTTAACACAAACCGTTCATCGGAAGGAAACCAATCTCAGTTGTTAGATCAATTTCAAGATCCATTGGAGTTAATGGATCAAACACCAATTGTTCGATGAGATCGACAACCCATATTCATTGCGGAGATTGAACGAGCACACGGGTAAACGGCATAGCCTATGCCCGTAATTAAATTCAATGTAGCTTTGTTTTGAGTTTGGGGTCCGATCGTAGATCAGACGGCTCGTATTCATTGGGGAGCGCGAAAGAGGAATTAACGGGCATGCTAGTTCATGGCCTGCAATCAATTGACACCATTGATCTCGTCGGGGTGGATGATCAACGACCACGATTAAAAGAGTTGAGCGAGCACTTTTAAGTTTATGGAGATTGAACTCTCCGATAAAGAGCGAGCACGTTGGGGATTCCACAATCACTGTGAACCATTGATCTGTGAACGATCGGTGGGTGGATTTGCAAGGAACCCACACATTAATACCACGTAATCTCGTACCGTGATTGGGTTCTGTGGTTGAATTTGGAAAATCGAGGCTCTGCTCTCAGTCTATATTCTCGGTCAAATACTTTTATGGCGGGATTGTTGTATTTGGAATTGTGTAGTTTAGAATCGATCTAGGGATAAGATCAATGACCCATATTCATTGCTTGAATGCTTATGCATGCGGATTAATGTCAGGACCTGTACCCGTAAATTAAATTCAATATAGTTTTTTTTTGAGTTTGGGGGTCCGATCGAAGATCGGACAACCCGTATCCATTACGGAGATCAGAAGGAGAATTAAACCGCGAGCTAGTTGAGGTTCCACAATCCCTTGCAGCCGTTGGATATGGGGAAAGACATATCTTCACCGTTGAATTGCAAACAAGGGGTTTAGAAAGGATCATAGCACCCGGACACGGGCGCTGAAAGGGTAACGCCTGAAAATAATAGAGTTAAGGTCACAACTCTCGATCGCGTGGAGAGAAAACCGAGTCCATCCAAGCCAGTCAAGGAAGGTAGAGTTTGGCACTCTACGTTAGACTGTGGTCGTGGGGACTAGTTCTATGGGAATAAAAGGTGCTCATAGTTAGCACGTTGTATGGAATGCATTGAGGGAATGCATGTTGCATAAGAGGGCAGCCAATGGATTTTTTAGTAAGGAAGGAGGACCTTCCAATGTTTTACTTACATTATGTAAGCGATGAAGGAAAAAAAAATTGGGTGGCCATGAGTGTTGGCACCCTAGTTATTAATGGAGGAAGAATGATTAAGGGCATTCATGTGAAAATTTTGAGTTTCAAGTGTACTGATTTGGGATCATGATCGGCCTATAGCAGGAAGAATGGTCCTGCTGTAAGAGTGAATAAAAATGAATAAGCCATATGGTGAAGAGGTTGGTTAACTTCCAACACACCATGGCCAAGTACTTGTCATAAAGTGTGGAAAACTTGAAATTAATGCAAGGGTGCATTGGGTATGAATGTGGCCACGAATGGTGGCACATTCATTAAAGTCAATTAATATCTGAATTACATTTTGAAAAATTTGGGTAGGCTGAAATGATGCATAGGTAAGGGATGATGTATCCTTTTGCTTTTATCCTTGAATATATGAAAATCACTTGAACTGTTAGTATGCCTGATTTTGAAAATATAATGTGCATGAGAGCTAACAATTTGTTTGGCTGAGGAATGTTGAAATTGCAGGAGGAAAAGGGTCTTGGATATGGCAGTATTGTAATCCCATAAGGAAGACCAATTGCCTATTGAGCCAAACTGCAAGGAATGGTATTTTCCTTTTTGAGAAAGTGAATTTGATTGTTAGTATGCACAATTTTGAAATTGTTTGTGAGCCACTGCAAGTATGCAACGAAAATATAATGTGCATGAGAACTAACAATTTGTTTAGCTGAGGAATGAATTGCAGGAAGAAAATGGTCTTGGATAGGGCAATGTTGTAAGACCATAAGGAAGACTAAAATTGCATGCTGAGCCGAACTTATATGGGAAGGAAAGTTCCATAAATGGTGGATCTGGTTCCATGTAGAACAGATTTGAAAATAAATATGGAATTGGAAAATCTGTTGGTGACAGATTTGCAATAAAAATTCTGAATTTGAAATTTATGATGATGTCTCATAATTTCAGTATGCATGTGTTACAGGTGAAACAAAAAGGTCTGTCCTTGGAGGACAGATGAAGGCTGTCAAGCTGAAAATCCTGAAAGAGGCCATTGTTGAGACATGAGAATCCCGTGGTAAGTCATGATCGCCTGGAATATGTTGTGTTGAGGTAACAAAAGCCGGAGGGACGCCTCGACAGAGAAAGTTTGAGGGACACCTTGACTGTAAGGCTCAATGAAGTCTTTGAAATTATTCCTCTACGAGAAAGCCTTGGCAAGGCAAGATGGATCACCCGAGGAACTGTATAGCAGAGAAGGGGATGCCTAAGCCTGGGCCTGGAGGGTGAGTGACCATAAGGGAGAGGAGACTCTGATGGTTCTTGTAAACTATTGATTGGGATCATGCACACAATGGGTATGTCCRGGAAAAACAATGAGCCTGGATAACAAAACAGTCATGTGGATGCAAACGACACAGATAAGTATTGTGCTAGATTATGAAATTTTCCTCTTGAATTTTGAACAACATTAAGATGTTTTCACATAAAATTGTGATTAATGTGCTTTTTGTCCAAGAATTATTGAAGGCAGGTGATGAATATTAAGAGTCTGAAAAAGCACTTGATCGAGGACGAAGGTCAAGATTTCTGAAGTGGCTGAAAGAGAAAGGCATGACAGGTGTTTATGAAAAAGAACACCGAGGACAGTGTTCCTTTAAGCGGGAGGGAATTGTAACACCCCTGTTTCCCCCAGCTTGTAATTAATCATAAAATAAGATTACCATGCTAAGGCATGTGGACGATGTCAATGTATTATTGTTAAATTGCCCATAACTGACTGTTGGGGGGTGAAGCCTTGAAGTACGAGCCATGATATCTCTAGAGGAAAGAATCAGTTAATAAAGGAAAGGATTGGTGGTTGAATAATCAACCACCCCCATGAATGGGAACATGGGATGTCAGCCCGAAGTACCACATAGACCTGCAGACCTGAGCTTCCTTCTGACAAAAGGAACAATATAGGTCGGAAAACCCTCCAAAAGAAACAAGGAAACCGTAAGATATAGATACAGACAACGAGAGAAGAGACAGAAGATGAGAGCGCAAGCTCGGAAGGAGATGCACAAACCAAAATGAAGTGTAGAGAACACGACCTGAAGGACCCGAACGCGAGCTTGATGCTGAGGAAGCATCTGATAAACCTCGCAAGGATACTGTGACATAGAGAAGGTCTCTGAGAGATGGCATAGTTCCCTAGTTATATCATGGCTTGGCACAGGGGTGGCCAGAGTGCTAAGGATGAATTCCTCTGAGCCTATGGTTGGGTGGAAAGGCACACACCCACAATCAGTTGGTTGGCTGCAACTTGTAATAGATAAGTATTCTCCTACCCTGTGTAATTGAGCTATAACTGTGTAATAAAATTGGTTATACTGTGAATGTTCTCAGGGATGTGCATGATTTCTTAATGGTTATACTGTATCCCTTTTATTTATGCTTGATTGTATAATTAGGCAAGTAAGAAATTATATGGTCCGGACATGACTTGTACTCGTAAATTCTTGAGCCCTATGGTGGCTTAGTTAGAGCAATGGAACTGTAAGGTTGTAGACCTTGGGCACAATTTCACGTATGCATGTCTATACTTCCAGTTGTTTGGGGTCTACTGGAAAGATGGAGTCTGTTAAGCTCAGGAGAGGTAGTGCATGTATGCACAGGCTCTTTGTGAGGTGGGAAAAGACCGAGAACCTGTTAAGTTCTAAAGTTGATGAATGAGCGCAAGGGGTGCGCGAAAGACCCTTCTAATTGTTAAGATCAGGAGAAAGAGTGCAGATCTCTTAAGACTTTCAGAGCTAATGAAGCTCAGGAAGAATAGCGAGATTCAAGTATCGAAAAGGAATATCCTTTTGTTTGGAAGATGAATGAATGAGATCTGTTCGGGAAGAGCCAAGGTCTGTTGTGGCTGTTGGATACGGGAAAGAACGCCGGAGTTAGCACCTTGAGCTCTTCGGACTTCGCGAGTTCAGAAAATTGAGCGAGTTTGTCGTAAGGGAGGTAAAATCCTCGAAGTCCCGATCCCCAAAGTTAATCTGGGCCTTAGATTTGAGGATGCTCAGGACCCACCTCAACCATCAGATCTATGAGTTCAGAGTTCGCGCATAGGGAGAATCGTGTGTTAGCGCGGCCAAGTCTTCCGACGTCCGAAGTCGCGAAGTGATTTGGACCGTGTATCTCTGGATCCTTCAGGATCCTTCTTGATCGTTCGATCTATGAGTTCGGAGTTTGCGTATCGGGAGAATCGCATGTTAGCGCGACCAAGTCTTCTGAAACCTGAAGTCGTGAAATGCCCTGGACCGTGGATCTATGGATCCTTCGGGACTCACCTCAACTGCAAGATCTACGAGTTCAAAGTTCGTGCATCGGGAGAATCACGTGTTAGCGTGACAAAGTTTTCCTACGTCCAAAGTCGCAAAGTGATCTGGACCAAGAGTCTCTGGATCCTTTGGGATCCTTCTCCATCGTCCGATCTGTGAGTTCAGAGTTCACGCTTCGGGAGAATTGCAAGTTAGAGTGACCAAAACCTCTAAAGGATGAAGTTGCGAAGTGATTTGGACCCTGGATCTATGGATCCTTCAGGATCCTTCTTGACCGTCCGATCTATGAATTCGAAGTTCATGCTTCGGGAGAATTATGAGTTGGAGTGACCAAAACCTTCGAAGGTGAAGTTCTGAAGCGCCCTTTGAGTAGGTGTTGAGTCACAGCCTGAGGTCATATGAAGGAAGGGGCTATCATGGAGAGTTAGCGCCTGTTTCTCAAATCCTTCAAAGGGACCAGGAAAGAGCCCATGGGTTTGAAAAAACCTGCAATATGAAGAAAGGGGAACCTAGAGAGAGTTAAGGAAAGCGAAATTTTGATGCCCTATTCCTTAAAATCCTTTTAAGGTGTTGGGGGTGTTACAAGTGGATTCTTGTTCCATGCAGTCAAAGTTGAGCTCTATCAGTGTGAACTTGTAACACCCTGTTTCCCCCAACTTGTAAATATAACAGGACTGGCCAAGAACTATGGAAAACTCATACATGTGAATATGTGATGTAAATGGACCTTGAAGAAGAGGTCAATGAATGTGAATAAAATTCTGAATTTATTACAGGACTGCTGATGAGGGGATGTGCAGAAAAAGAGACCACGATGGCGGTGGAAGGCACCTGAAAAGGTGGCGTTAACTTCCACCGAGAATTAAATATCGTATTTGGACTCCACTGGCCCAGAGAACCAAAAGCGGCTCGCTGGCCCTGGAATTCAATGCCTCGCAGGCTGGTAGGCGGATGGCTTGATGAGGGATGGGATGGTGAACCGCCCATTCGTAGAGCTGTCAGGCCTGATCGTCGCGAGGGTAATCGTGCCACACGCAACCTCGCGAGAGGATAAGGCATCTGGAAGAGACGATTGAAAGGGTAGACGCGAGGGGAACTCTGGATTACGCAGAGTGAGTGATATCAGAGAGGAAGGATTGCAACCTTCGCTCCTGGTCACTGGCAGACAGAGAGACGCAGTCTCAACAACATCGTGGTCTTAGCTCGGGGGTGGCTAGTGGTAAATCCGTTGGGAGTCGCTACGCCTACAGTTGGGTGGAAACGAGCACCCCTCTCAGTAGTCGCACCCACTTCTGGTGTTATTTCTGATAAGTGTTTTATATATATTGCATCTTGAAATTCATAGACTGGTATATGTATACATATGCTCATAGAACTGTGAAATTGTGAATGATTTCAGTGTTAGAATGTCGATGCACTGTTTGATAAGAATGAATAGATATATGCTTATAATAGAGGAAACCATGCATGATTTATGTTGATAAATGGATTTGATTATGCATGAGCTGAACCAAGTCAGACTTCCAGTCCATCCTCGAGAGTTTGTTTCCCTTTGTCTGTTTCCAAGAATGCCCTGGACTAGATCTCTTCACAGATATTTCCTTCTTAGAAAGGCTTACCAAGAACCTGGAAAAGGGACTTGAATGTGCAAGTCTTAGAAACCCTGTATGAAGAGGAATGACCCTCTTAAAAATCCCGAAGTAGCAGCGTAGGGATAAGTATTGATCAATGGATGAGATCCTGTCGGGGAACTTGCGGTCATTCACGATCGTTAAATCGAAGGAATGAACGAGGACGTTAATTGCCTTAACCCCTTTTCCTCTATCTTCGTAAATAGCGAGGAAATATGAATCGTAGACCCCCAGGCTCCATGAGAACATCTGGATCGTTGGTTTTTCCACGTCCAAAGAGCAGTAGGAAAGGGGGCAACATCGGGACCGATCTGAACCGTCAGATCTTAGCTAGGAAACCCAACAGTCGTCAAATCTATAGGGAGATAGACGAGGGTTAAGCCTCGTGAATAGGGGCAAAAAGGATTAGAGTTGTCCATCCGAGGAGGACAGGTGGCTGAGATCCAGGGATATCGTGAGCTCGAAGGTTCGCGGGGTAGGAGTCCAAAAGTTGGATGCTCCAAGTCGCGAATGGCGAAGCCACGAGAGGATTAGAGCCGTCCATTCGAGGAGGACAGGTGGCAGAGATCCAGGGATCTCGTGAGCTCGGAGGTTCGCAGGGTAAGGGTCCAAGCATTTGGTGCTCCAAGTCGCGAGACGCGAGGAGCGAGAAAGAAGGGTAGCCGTTGGATCTGGGTCGTAGGAGAATCGTTGGATCTACACGTAGGATCGTGTATCGGGGTTTCATAGGTTGAAGCCCTTGATCTTGGCAACAGAAGCCGCGAAGTCACGAAGCGTGATATTCTGACGAGATCAGAACCGCCCATTATTTGGGACGCATGTCAGGAGATCCCGAGGAGTTGGGGATCGGAGAATCGGAGTTTTCGAAGGCATGAAACTCTTACATGTTGGAATCGCGAAACGCGATACTCCGACAGGCAGGAATATAGCGTGGGCCACACAGGAGTCGGTGGAGGACAGGTGGTAGGTTAAAAACCGGGAACCATCAGAGAATCAGGATTCGAGGAGTCAGGAATCCTGTAGGCGCATACATTTTTGCATTGAAAAGGCCGTAGCCCCGACGAGGGATAAGACTACGGTCATGGGGATCGCGGTCATGTGAGCTAGGAGCCTAGCTAGGAGAGCTAGCGCGAGAAAGGGCGCCTCGAGATTCGAGGAATCGCGAGTTCTGGGGACGTTTGCATTTCGACATTGGAAAGTCCGAAACCCCGATGGGGGGACAAGGCTGTGGTCTTTTGAGATAGAGGTCACATGGACTAAAGACTTAGCCCGGGAGGCTAAGGCGGTAGAAGAGCGTATCGAGATTTGGGGATCGGTGAACCAAATTGTTGGGACATCACGAGTGTCCAAACCCCGATGAGGAGGTATGGCTGTGGTCACATAGAGGGAGGTCGTATGGACCCAAAAGACTAGCCCAAGGGGACTAGTGGAAGTTGGAACGTGTCGGGAATTGGAGAATTGAGGGTGTAGGAACCCTCGACATTAGAAAGGACAAAACCCCGAAACCCTGAAGTTGTCATCAGGAAAAAACCACGGTTAGGTGTAGAAAGCCGTATAGGCAAATGAAAGACCCGTTGCTCAGGGTTGGCATGTCGCTGATGCAAGCTTCGGGGATTCTCATTCTTGAGAACTAAACGAAAAAGTTGATTCAGGTAGTGGGTATGTTACAAATTGGTATCAGAGCATGGTTACAACACTCGGCCTGATTGGGCTCATGCACGAGTCGCGCATAAACCTCGTTCGA